>VXBJ01004996.1:2243-23757 GCA_013400055.1 Nycticryphes semicollaris
TTCTCAGATCTCATTGCTCAATGTTGTTGTATGAGCAATATTGGTAGGTAGTATTTGATTGCCTGCATTTCATGTTAAACACAATGAAGCCCTTTATTTATTTAACACAAGAACTCTGGACACACAAGCAGCCCCATTGGAAGCTGGTTGGGCCACAGAAAAAATTTACACTTTTCAAATCATACCAGTTTTTCCAAGTGCTTCATTTAACTTAGGCTTTCACCTTTCAAAGTCTTTACAGAGACATGCACTAGTTTAGTCCGTAGCAGAACAAAAAAGGTTTTCTGTGCAGTAGAAGGAGGTTCACAATGGAGTTTTACACGATCCCTAATTAATGAAACAGAAAGGAGATCATTTTGTTGTGTTGTAAAGTTCTTCTGTAATTCACTCAATGTGTATTTCTTCCCCCAAATTCCTGTTTTTTAATCAGGAAGTACAATATAAACATGCTAAATTACACTGAATGTCAGTTCAACAACTACTATATGAAATAATTTTAACCTCATTAAAATACATAAAAATTATCCTGAAAAACAATTGCCATCAGTGGCTCTTCTGAGACCATTACAATAGGTTTGCACAAGAACAACTGCATAGCAGTACTAAAAGTAACTTCAAAGAATCATTAATGCTGTTGACTTCAGGAAACTGGATTTTATTTTAAGTGTATAAGCGTGATCAGAGAGAATTTTTAGAAAGAGTTACATGAGCTGTCTGTAATTCACGTAGATATTTTTGAGCTATGGTAGTCACAGTTCAATTTTTTCTGTAGCCATCTTATATGTTGTTCTTACCAAACACAATAAAAACAGTGTATTTCTGAATAGCTTCAACTATCTTAACTAGTTTCGACTCTTTGTTAGGGCTTTCTTCTTCTGCGTGAGAAACTGTTTTATGTGACATTACAAGTCAGTGTGGCTGCCTAAAAATCTAGGAAAAAAATGGTTCTAAACTGGGAGTATGAGTATTGTTCTGACACTGGAATAGTAATTTTCCATTTTAAGTATAATGTGCTGCTTTGGAAGACAGTGTATTCTAAGGACTAATGATGGCATTGATAGCAGCTCATTCTGTGGTCTGTAAAGTAGTTTGAACTAAATTTAAGTCCTTGATTCTGGAAGCTTTGGATGTTTAAAGATTTTTAGAATTAATGTCAGAGGTTGGTCTTAACACAGTCTTTCTAAACCATTGGCTTGTAGTATGGTATCATTTCTGCCTAGCAATAACTTCTCATTGTAGTAATTTGTAAGACTCTGGTAAGAATTAACTTATGCTTGTGATATGCTCTGAACACATGATGTATTGTATAAACAATTGACAGCACTATGCAAATACTTGCGTGGCATGTCTGTATTGTGAAAATATTTTTTCAAATGGATGAATACATGTTGTGTGAAAGATTGTTCTGGTTTTTTCTTACCAATAATTCCTTTTAATTGCTTCTTTTCCAGATAATGGAGGGCAGACTTTAGCAGGTGGGAATAACTGGCCACTGAGAGGAAGAAAATGGACTCTCTGGGAAGGAGGAGTGAGAGGAGTAGGCTTTGTTGCAAGTCCTTTACTGAAACAAAAAGGTGTAGAAAGTCATGAACTCATCCATATCTCTGACTGGCTGCCAACGCTGGTGCACCTTGCTGGAGGACACACCAATGGCACTAAGCCTTTGGATGGCTTTGATGTTTGGAAAACTATCAGGTAACTTGCATGTCAAATCACTAAGTCAGCAGCCTGGTATGAGAAGAATTTAATCAGCCCAGAGAGCAGAGCTGGAACTAGAGGAGGGGAACATTACATGTTCCTTTCCCTAAATACAGAAAAGGTGCAAGTACAGTTAACTTTTCTACCCATGAGAGAATTCTCTAGGTTGAAAATTAATCCTAGTTACAGGTGCAAAACCTCCATACAGCTTTAATTTGTTATGTTGAATTTATCCATGTGGACACTGTAATGCATAAACATGGAATACTCCTTCAAGAACGTTCTGTGATCCAGAAGTACATTAACTGATTTTGCACAGCACAGAGTACACAGTAGTAAATTTTATGGACCTTGCCCCGCTCTCTGCAGAGCCCAGTTGGGTGTCTCTGCAGTACATGTCTGAAATTGAACATGTGGGAGATCCATGCAGACATTAAACTCACTGTGCATGGATTCTACTTGGATGGTTTGTTAGCTCAGTACAAGACCTGTCAGGCTGACTCCAAGTGTAACTATTTGAATATGTCCCCATCATGCTGTCCAGTGTCTCAGGAAGCCTGCAAGGTTGAGTACAAAAGTAGACCTGACTTCGTTCTTGAGAGGTTGTGATGTTGTGCCTGATCTAAGGAAGTTGGAGGCCTCAGGAGTACAGCGTAGACATGCTTAGATATCTGAAGAAGAGAGGCAGCTTAGCTCCAGTTGGGTTGGCACTGGGCCACACATAGGCCAGGGACCTATGACTTTTACTGGGCTCTCTCTGATTTTATGTAGTACTCACGCTGTCTGGATTCACTGGGATAACCCAAGCACCATTAGTTCAAATAATGGAGAGTCTTCTGTGCATTAAAAGAAAAATGAGTTAAATCCCATACACTTTTCCTCTGGAAAAGAATAATAAAAATATATCACAAAATGGAAGATACTGGAGCCTCTGGGCACATCTGAATATGTGCTTATTACTGGTGTGTTGGTCTCAGCAGTGTCAGTAGCATAGAATGTGAAAGAATGAATGAAATAGGCATTAACTCATGAAGGTGACTCTTTTTCCACTGGAACAAACTGTCAAAAGAAACTCTTATGTTGGCCCTTTGTGGTATCTTCAATCAAGACTTACATGCAGTCAGTCCTTCATCTTCCAAAGCTTTTCTTTTATTCTAATGTTTATTTATTCTACTAAAATGGATGACAAAGTCCTTAAAACCTGTGTTTATGTGGAATTTTGAACTTCTGTCACCAGCCTTTGGTGTTGCCTAAATTGCATTATGCAATAGGTTTAAATTCCTTTGTTTCTCCCTCTTCTGTGCTGCATTTAATACATTCATTGATGGGGCTAAATTATATTGTCTACGTTGTTAGGAGTTATATTTATTTTAGTTGGTCTTTAATACAGTTTTAATTCGCGTAAGAATCATTTAGTATGGAAAGCTTAATATTGCCAAAGCGAAATAAGAGGACTAACAATTCTATTTCCTACATGCCATTCATGTGAGAATTAGTGTTTTGTTTCTTTTCATAGTCTTTGTTATGTTTCTATAGCAGTCAGACAATATTACATTGCATGTGTTACAACCTTTTGTCCCCTTCTCCGGCTTCCCACACCAGCTTGCAGGAGAAATGTAGCTATTTTCTGCGATTTCCTACGTAGTGCATTACGATAAATACTGATTTTCATGTGTTTTAGCATCCCAGATTGTGAATTGCAGGAGTTAGTTCCTAAACAAGTGTGAACAGCAAGTGTTTAGGGATTGCAATGACAATTTAAGAGTTAGAGCAGGCAGTGTTGAAACCATCTACCTGTCCCTGGGTAGCCCTATATAGACCTTGAATTTAAAACAAACAAACCAAACAAAAACAAAAAAAACAGGAAACAAAACCAAACCAAATAACAACCAAGCAAAAAACACCCCCCCCAAAAAAATGCTAAAAAATAAATCCCTTATTCTGAGGAGAATTGTTTTGTTTGTAGTTTTAGTAGGATTACCTGTTGTGAAACTGCTAAGCTTGTTGTCCTTCCTAGTGCTGCTTGTTTCTGAGGAGCTATGGGGTAGAAGCTGGAGTCTGCAGAGAGCTCATGGCCTTGTGCCCAGGTGTACTGTATGGCTCTTTTCCAAGTGGAAGAAGATAAGGATGTGTATAATTGAGGCCAGGGACCATTAACTGCCAGGAAGAAATGGAGATTCCTGTCCAGCCAGAGACAGTAAAATATTTTAAATGCCAATGGTACTGTGGGAAAACGTAGCATCAGCAAGACCCTGGGGTGCTCCTAAACCATAGACTTTTCTTTCAGCTACCAACTGAATTCCTGCCTAATTCAGGCTTAGTTTCAACCAGGTATTCTCTGTCTTCTCAGATCAGGTTACTTCAGCAGGAGAATTATACATGGGTAAGGATAGGTACAGCTGTGCATTCCCTGCACTCTCCTGGCACTGTAATCCTACCTTTGCATGGAGGAACTGAATGCAATGTTTACTCACACTGCGGGGGACCTCTAGTATTTTCAGTAGCGTCAACCAGACAGCCTCTGTCCAGAGGGGTGAAAAAAGTCAGTTTCTGTGAACTCTTCGGTTGCTCTTTGGCTGGCCTTGCAGCCAAAATGTCAGATTTCACATGATTTTCCCATGTAATCAGGAGAAATGAGTGTATTAAATTTCCTGATCACAACTCAAAAGGTCACTTGAATATTGGATAGCAAATAGTGAAGGCACAGTGCCCTTTTGGTGACACCTGATGGAAAGTTCAAATATGTTGGTCATAATGAGTGAAATTAGATTTTGCTAAGATTCTACTTAATTTGAAAAAAAAAGAATTAATATCCAATCAGTATGTTACATCTGTATTTTTTTCATCCCTTCTATGGGGCTGGGGGGGTTGTTGATGGACTTTAATCCTAAACCTACTGTTTCTTATGTGCGTAGTCAAAGGGAAAAAGGTTATATATATTAGACAATATATAATTAATATTATAGNGACATACTAGCTATCAAGTCCTTCTAACATCTTCTGTGTTCTTAGGTTGGTGACCGTGCACAGGGTTTGGTTATGACTTTTTGTACCCTTTTGGTGCTGCTTCTCTGTCTTGTCCCACCTCTCTGAATCACCAGGTGGCATCTCTGTTGTGTTTCCCCATCTTCTGTCATGTGAAACTGGTCTAGATGTGTTGGAGTCTTCCGAATCTGCTCTTGTCGTTATAAGAGCACTTTCACTGATGCGTGTTTGTGCTGTTGTCTCCACAGGCAGATCTTCCCACTCTCTCCATTCATAGCAACCTTAGCCTATAGTAAAAGATCATAGGCCACCAAAAAACTTTTCCATCCAAATATTTGTTACAGTGTATCTTTAGACTGGTACTTCATTTTCCTCCACGTACCTGTGGAATTAGGTTTAGCTTTCCCTTTAATATCCCCAACTTTTAATAAATATCTTAGAATAGCATTACTGTACCAACCCATTTTTGGATATCCATCAGATCATTCCAGTTTTGGGTATAAAACTTCTACATAAATCATAGTAAACTGTACTTTTCTAATGGTTTAGATTACCACAAGTACCACAACAATATAGCTGGAATCTCGAAACCCATGCATGTACATATTAGAAATTAAACTAAAAATACAGGATAATATCCCTATCACTAATATATTTTACAAAAATAGTAACTGAGAATGAATACTAAGAAAAATGAATGGAAAACAACACTAGAAGGCATGTAGTCAAGGAATCTAAACCATATGCATGTTCCCAAGCAAGTATCTCAAAAGGCGCTTGCATTGCTAAGAAACATCTGTTCTCCAGATGTTTGCAGCTCTATTGAAATAGAGACATGAGGCAAAATAATTTTACTTATGCAGAAATTTGCCCTGGTTGATACATTGTTTTGATGTATTTTGGTTTTCAATCCTAAGTATCTAGTATATCTGTGCTCAGAAAAAAAAAAGTTATTTTGCATAGCAGGAAAATGGAAAACCAAATGATGGAGCACATGAAGCAGTATGGTAGGCACATAGAGATTCAAGATAAAATGCAGCAAAAATACTAATATTTCTTCAAAACTTGTTATCAAGCATAGGTTTTAAAATTTTACTCATACATTTTGCAGGACAAGTTTCAGTTTTATATTTTTGTAGCCCTGGAAATATCAGAATTGACTACGTGAAGTGCATAAAGCAAGAGCAAGTTGAATGCTTGTGTACCAAATGGTTACATGCATTTTAGGAATTAAACATCTGATTAAAAATTTTTTTCTGTGTTGTGGTATAAATTAATGCTGAAGAAAGAGCTGTGTAAAGCTGAGAGTAATGTTTATTTCCAGCATATCTGAAATGTAATTGTTTTAGGAAAGCGTGTACAGATATGATCCAGAGAAATACAATATACGGCAAGGTTAAAAAGGCTCAGATTTTGCTGAGTGACACTAAGGATATTTTTGTGCAAGATAAACATATTTACCCTGAAAAACCTTGGATTCCTTCCCAAGGACACCTTCTGCGTATTTAACAACAACAACACAAGTGAAAGATCACATGTAAATGTTTGCTCATGTTCACTAAGGAGTGATAGATCTTCCAGTATGTTTTAAAAAATTTGCAAAGCAGAAGATAGAGCGATGTTCTCAGCATAAACTACCTGATTATCATACCAACTGAAGTCAGTCTGTATGTTTTCATCAAGATGTTCTTACAAAGACGATTTTTTTTTTTTTTTAACTGCTTAATAGTCAATCAGACATGGTGGAATAATAACCAGACAAAAGTTCCTTGTTTATAGGGACAGGAGCAATAGATTAGAATGTTGGACTCTAAAAATAAGTATTCTAAAATTAGGACATTGTAAGATATGGTTACATTGGAAGCTGCTAAAATACAAAGGCAGGATTCCCTAGAGAATCTTACTGCTTTCTTATTCTAGCACTATTGGCTGGCTAGATTATATTACTGATGCAAAACGTTCTTGACAGAACATCTGCCAAGGTGAATATGTTGTTGAGGCTGTGTCTTTTAAGAAGGAGGACGAAGTTTAGGCACGGGGAAAGGGAACTCTGCTACAAGTGTAGATTCTCTTCTTGTCTCCAAGATGTTGCCTCTGTCATCCTGGTGTCCGTTTCTGTCAGCTAGTCATGTTCTTCAGTGTACAATGCCATCTTGTTTTCTCTGGCTGTTATTTTGAGATTAATGTATGCAGGCTATAACCTTCCATTTTGTGTGCTACAGAATTACCCAAAAAGCACACAATCTGAACAAGCAGGTAGTGCTACAGAGCTTAATACAGTAGTGCTGTAAGCTTCAGGGAGTATATCTCATTATTATAAATAAATTACATTTCCAAGTTACTAATACCAATATTCTATCCCAGAAAAAAAAAGTGGATTCAATAAAAGTGATAACTGCAGCATGAAATATTTAAATGAATGCAGGTGCTAGCTTATTATTTGGTGTCCTACTTGCTGTGCAGTATCATTCATAGCCATGTTTAGTGTACAGTACTCACCCTCTAGATGAAAAGCCATAAGGGAAATTACTTTTAATGATATTAATAGTATTAGTCTGCCTGAACAGCATGAATATTCTTGGTTCTGACTTTCTATTTAATGAGTTAGTGTATGAATACTGGATGTGTAAACAGGAGAAGCACATAGGAGTAAGTTGCTTCTTTCTTTTGTATTTGACCCTGCTGGAAGATACTTTGCATAATTCTGGTGTTTGCTTTCTTTTAAAAGGATACTGAAAAATGTAGATACAGCTCAGAACTACAAAATAGGAATATCTCCCCCATCAGTTACTTGTGGATCATGCACATGCTATAAATTTACAAAAGGCACACTTGACCACCGCTGTAGATGGAGCATGGAGATGGAGGTGGAGACAGTAAGGGTCAATTAAATCTAAGATAATGTTTGGTTAAATAAGGCCAGGCATTCCTTAGGTAAGAGTGTGGTGACTATAGATGTTAGGGTTCAGGAAGGAGGGGAGAATTAACTTTTCACACACATTTTTGGGAAAAAACATTTTTGTGGCAGTTTTTATCTACTGAATGTCTAATACTCAAGGTTTATTATTGTACTTCCTCTGTATTAATTCCAAGGCTGTACTGTCTGAATACATTTAATTTTTCATCCGATCCTCCCTATTAATTTTGTGCTTATTCAAAATATGTAGCATCCAGAAATGGCTTAGGAGATGGAAAAGAACAGTATTAATTTCAGTGAGCTGTTGTTGAAAATTTTAAATTACAGGTAGACATTGTTTAACTATATATTTTATATATTAAAGTAAGAGCCGCTGTTGAGGCTTCCACTAAGTTTGATATTACCTGATTTTTTTATTTTCAGTGTCAAGTGGTTTAAAGGCCCTGGTTGAATTTCGGAGTCTTAAAATGAATGTCCTTACAATAAGACAATTGGAGTTATTTCTAAAAAGATGTATTCACTGTAAAGTAATAAAATATTGTTGTCACATGAGGTAGCTGAAGTTCTTTCTGTCTTCCTACTCATGTTGGCCTCTCTAAGGAGTAAGTTACTATTACTCAGTTTTTTAGGGCCAGGTTTTTCTTAACTCAGAAAATTTATTTGTAAGTTCAGAGGCTCATTCCATGCTATCCCTACGTAGTCAATGTCTAGAAAAAGAGGGATGATTACTTTCTTTCCCACAAGAAGGTTCATAGTATCTAAATAATCCTTGTGACCTCAATTACAAATCAAAGGTGGATTTTTTGAGGGGTAGCGAATGCCTCTAGTGTTTTTTAAGGCACCTAGCCAAATTGCTTTCAGCACTCATTCAGGTATGCAGAGAGCATAGTGAGTGCTGTGCCAGCTTATGCTGCAAAATTTGATTTTTAAAGTTGATTGTTGTAAAATCTGGATTTAGTAGAGCCAATTGTGTACTCTGTAAACTTGTAAACTCCCAGTAAACACCAGAGAAGTCAGGGAAGACTGATTGAGGCAAAAGCAGTTGCTACTAGTCTGGAAAAGAGCATTCAGATTAAAGTTGATAGCAATTAGTTATAAACTCATTCTGTATTAGGATGACAAAAACCCTTAAAATAAAACATGCAGAATCCTAATGAGCTGTAGAACGAAATTAACATTTCCTTTTGAAATCTCTCCCAGTGAAGGAAGACCATCCCCCAGAATGGAACTGCTGCACAACATAGACCCCTTGTTTGTGGATGACTTCCCATGTGAGTATGCTACTGATTGTTCAAGAGTTATTAAATATACAGTTTATCTTCTGAGCACTCCTTTTCCTTAGGTGAAGTAATTCCTGCTAGGTGAAACAAAATAGAGTAGGATGCCTTCTGCTTTTAAGTAAATAGCTTTAAAATACAGAGACATCTTTCCCCAGGTGCTGTAAGTACTTAATCATGACCAACAAGCGCTTCCTATTTCAGAGAGCTCTGAAGCACTTCTGAGTAATGAATAAAATACTTTGAGATATGGAAATGTTGAGGACCAGCCGTGTGCCTGATGTGCACAGCGAGGATACTGTAACAAAACTATTCCAAACCCTTTGGTCTTTGGTGCTCCAGTTTGGCAGGTAGCTCCCAACGAACTGCTTGTTCTAGCACATGTTCATACAGCTACGTGATATGACCTTGCAAATGGAAAACCTGAGTTTGTGGGAACCTGAGAAGTTCCAAGTGTTGTGATTGCTTTTGTTCCATAATCACATAGGTTGGATCTTTAATGCCATAATCACATGGATTGGAGCTTAGGTTTTCCAATTCTGTAGCTGTTTAAGCACCGTCTGTTTTATGATTCAACATTATTATTTTGCTAAGGACTACAAACTTTGCAAGCAGTGATTTTTTTTCATGCAGAACTTTGGAACAAGCCCTTTCCAGTGTTTTTATAGCATTTCTGTATTTCATTAAATAAAGAAGTAAAACCAGGAAGGGTAAAAGTGGAGAAGTAGAGCAGTGGGTACTGTGATCTGTTGCCTGTAAGACAGATACACGTTGTGCTGTAGTTACTGTATGGAAAGGGATAAGTTGGACTTTTGCAATGCACATCTGGTTCTGTGCTGCTTTTCTCAGAAGGAGCAACATTGTGCCTGTTGAGTGCTGGGTGGACAGACAGCACTGCCTGCAGATAATTCCTACATACGGGTGGAATTAAGGTGTAGCTACTCCAATTTCCCTTCAAAGGATGCTCAGTCAGTTGCAGCATTCCTGTATGGTGTTATGCCCTGATGTGGTATTCTCAGACGTACTTCAAGCAAAAGCGTACTTCATACAAGCAAAGAGAGACCATCTTCTGCTTGTGGGAACTGCCATGATGGAGCTCAGCAAAGGTGTTTGAGTAGACAAATTCGTGGTGTAAGAAGAAGGGGGATGAGCAGAGGAGGTTTTCAGGAGCCTAAGCTCAGGAAATACTTCCCTGGATTGCTTCCAGGATGCCATAGTCTACTACATATAGCTTGTCCTTCTTGTGTGCATTGTGTGAGATTTGAGCAGGGAGCAGGGCAGGCAGGCAAAATCTCTAGTGAGTAGAACTTTTGTGCTGGATGAGGTGACTTTTAAGCATCATGAACAGAACAAGGGCTATGCATGCCTGTAAATTTACCGTTTTTTAATGTACCTTTCAAAACTGGAGTAGTTAAAAAGAAAAAATGTAACTCTTCACCCACACGTCATTATTCACCATATAGGGTTTCCCTATCTATCACTGTTATTAGGCATAAGTTCTTTACTTTAGGAATAAGTTCTTTACCATGAAGTAGATGGAACACTGGAACAGGTTGCCCAGGGAGGTGGTTGAGACCCCTTCCCTGGAGATATTCAAGGTGAGGCTCAATGAGGCCCTGGGGGACCTTGTCTAGTTGGGGGTGTCCCCACTGACTGTGGGGAGGTCGGACTAGCTGACCCTAGAGGTCCGTTCTGGCCTGGACCATTCTATGGTTCTATGATTCTATGATCTCTTCTCAGCAAAGACCTATAATTCTGGTAAGTTATTTTTTGCCACCTGTTTTAGTTTCTCTCATAATAGCACTCTTGACCTTGCTTTATGATACCATTCTTAAAGAATTTGAGAGTAAATAATTATATTGCTGATAGGTTTGACAAGATGTATCACTGTTATACACAGCCAAGTACACATTAAACTGCTTTTTCAGGTCACTGTTCTTTTAATTAACATACTGTTTCTAATGCAGCAGAGCACGTTAATTTATAGTCCAGTGTTGGGGACAAGAAATCCAGCTTTCTTTGTACTCCATCTATTGTCATAATGTGCTCAATTTATTATAAGTTAACTGGAAGTTGGAATGCTTTTGTGCTTTGCAGTGTGAATCATTGTATTATTTATTATTCTGTTTTTGACCTAGATAGATAGTGAAAGTATGCTTTGTCATATGAGGATTAAAATTTCTATTTAGCAATCTGAGTTATTAGGAGTAACTGTATATGTGCGTAACTCAGCTGATTTCTACTTAGGGTCTGTTTTTCATCTGTGCATACTGAGTAGTAAATTTAGAATTAAGATCCAGATAAATTATACTGGTATCTCTATTATGGATAGATTAGGGAAACGCAAAGCTTGAAATATGTAAGTACTTTCATATTTTCAGCAATTATGGCTCTCTTTGTTTTTATCTTTTTTTTTTAACATCTTAAAATAAACTGCCCATACAATCTTTGTATTGCCATGTTTCGCTCAGGAGTCTTGGTCTTTCTTTGACTATTTATTGTTCCCTTTTCCTAACTAATTTGAGAGCAGAGTGCTGTCTTGTCTGTATAGATGTATGTATGTTTTGCTGGGTTTGTTCTCACCTCTTGTGTAGTCTTTGGCCTTCTTTATGCCCATCATGCCCTTGTCCTACTCCACTTAAATAATCACATCACCTAAATCATCTATTTATATTCCACTAATACTTTCTTTTGTCAAAATTGAATTAGAAAGTAAGTTAATGTCTGGACGATACACATCAGTCCAATCTTTGGGGTTGCACAGTACTGAGGAAGAGCAAAGAGGAAATTAAATCTCAAAATACTGTTAAGCATAATCAAAAAAACTTACAGAATGTTGTGGATAATCATGCAAGTTTTGATCGTCATATTATTGAGGAAGACACTGTATTGCTGTGCACGCATAGGGCATTAAGTTGTTGCACTTGCACTCAGTGCAGGTTCAGTGGTCCTGAACACTTGAGTGCTCTTTCAGATAATGTATACATTGTTCCATCATAACATTTTTATTTAATGGATACATTTATCTTCATCCCTGTCTGAATAAACTGATGCTATATATTTTTAGTAGCATGAATGATGGAATATCTTATGTAATCCATTGATTTTCTTTGACCGAAATAGCTTTGTTCTGTTCAGATTTTTTACACCAAAGCAAGCATTCCTTCAGGGAAGAATTTGTGCAAAAGTCATTAATTAATATAGTGTCAACTGAACTGCTACAGACAAAGTCTTTGATGGAATGTTAACTTAAAGGTAGGACATGCTATCTTGATTACAGTGCTAACTACATCTTTGCTGCTGTGGTCTCTAGAATTACCTTGACCTGATGCAACTTTTCAAGTGCTCAGTCTGAGCCCTGGTTTCTAACCTCTGAGCATCATCCAGGGTTACTCCAGCAGATCTGATGAATCTACCAATCAGCATCTCCTCACCTTTATTTCAGAAGCTCATGTCCAGTGGTAAATAGTAGCCCTATAGTAGTTTTTAATCCTATAAGTCCTTTAAGTCCTATACTTCTCTCCCTACTAAACAGGCTAAGAGGGAAAACTCTGTAAGCTTGTTTGTCTGCAGTTCCATTTTACAAAAAAAAAAATACGGTGGCAGGTCTTATTTCACTGATTCTTTCAAGTAATTCTCAGAGCCTTTTCTCACAGAGGGCAAACTTTCTTCATTCAAGAATAAACCTTTCCAATGGCCTGAAGCATATTGCAGTGTTTCAAAATGTAATTCCTCATTTCTCATCTTCAGTGCTAAAAAGGGGCTCCTGGCCCTGACCACAGACTTTGCCTGCAGGCTGCCTTGACCTGTGGCAGCCCAGTGGAGTGGTCAGAGTTAAAAATCATTCCTGTCACTGAACTGATCTGTTTTTTAGTGCAGACCTACAACAATTGCAGTGGTGCAATGGAGGAGGTGGTGGAGTGAAAACCTAGAATGGGATCTCCAAAAACTAGGATGAGGAACAGGATGGGTTGTGGTCTTTGTAGTGAAGCCAGTCTGGTGGTGAGCTATTGCCTCGCCCTTTATTCCATCCTGTCCTCCTTCCCTTGGGTTGGATCTGGAAATCACATGGTGACAAGATGAGTCCTCTGCCAGATCAGCCTTCAGACCACTCTGGGTGGCAGAGGGAAGGAGGAGAGATTTCTAGCACCATCAGCCAGCTGAATCAACTTGCCTTGTAGCTGTATGAATGAGAGTGGGGTGGGGAATGTGTGATTGGTGGCAGATGGAGGAAGTGGCCACAAGACCCAGCAGCTAAGATCAGCTCAGGCCACCAGGGAACCTCAACTAGAGGCATTAGTTTCATGGAGTTTAAGCTAGAGGAGGTTGCTGCTGCTACCAAAGAGGAAATCCTGCCTCCCGTAGCACCTCACCACTGCTCCCCTTTCTCATGGGTCACCAAAGCCACCCACAGAGCCAGGCTACCAACAAGGTCAGGAAATTGGTTCAGATTTTAATAACCTTTTATTTTTTTTCCTTCGGATGTATGCTGGATATATAGCCAAGTGGTCATTTTGGCACAAAGTGTAAGAGTAGAGGAATTTCAGGGGACAGATAACACTGATTTTGTTGGCTCTGAAATGAAACCCTGAGGTTTCTGTTTCATATTATGTGGTCAAGTGATCCAGCAGGTTTCTACTGGGGATCTGCTTCGCTTCCTCCCCTGCCCATTCCCAGCTTCATGCTCCTGGTGCCTATTTTGCATCCATTCTGGCACCCCATGGACTGATCTAACTTGTTAGTCTGGTTTTCCTCTGTCAGATAGGTTGAATCTGCTCATTGAGTGGGCTGATGGATGCCAGAGGCAGTACAAAGCAGAGGGTGAGGAGAGCTGTGTGGTTAGAAGTGGGGAAGCAGAAGGAGGGCCAACCCTCCTGGCACTGTCTGGCTGCTCCTGAAGCCAGAGCCCCAGGGTCAAGGATGAGGAACCATACCTTCTGGTTGGACCTCACTGTACTAATCCAGGCTGGTGAGCTCTGCAGGTGGAGCCAGACCCAGGCTCCTCAGAGGTGGTTGCTCCTCTCCCTCCTTGCTAAAAGCCATCGTTTTTGTCTTTCTGGTTGTTTCTTCATTACCCTGTTGGTTACTCTCAGAAGTTCAGAAGATGAACATGTCTCAATTGCTAAGTTTCAGTGTAGACTTATAATTTATTAGAGAGTGCACAATTACGTAAACACAGGGCATTGGTATGAAAGATCTACTGTCTTACAAGTTTGGGGTGAAACAACCACATTTTCTGGTAGCTTTGAGGATTTGATAGTAAAATCAAGTAAATTAAAACCAGAAAGCTAAAATTAAGCATTTTCTCTGTAATGTACAGATTAAGACTGTGCAAATGAAATGCATAAGGTAACTTAAAAGTTGCAAAAATCAAGAATTTGATTTACATGTGTTGGAAAGGAAAATAAAAAAGAAACCAAAATTGTTTTGCCTCATTTTGTGACTTTGTCTTTAAAAAAAAAAGCCAAGTTGTTGCTGGTTTGGCAGCTGTGTGGGTGACGTAAGCTCTTCCGTTGTGAAAGATCTGCTTTCTTTTAGACAGCCTTATGGCATTTCATCAAGTTTTGGTGATTCAGCTGAATTAAAAACCAACTGGATTTAAGTCTAAATTCCCCTAACTGCTAAACCAAACATATTTCTGACCACACAGTCATTGCTAGATACCCTGTCTTAAAGCAATATTGAAACTTTATATCCCACAGAAGGCAATTTTATTTTGAGAATCAGGACAAAACGACATGGTGAAAGGAAATATACCCTGTAATTCAGAGTTGTTAATCAGAATCTGTCAGTACACACAGTATTATTTTTTAATCTGACATGCTAAATTTATTAATTAATGTCATGGATTTCACAAAATCTTGTAGACTACACGTGTAATATCACTTTCTCTTCAAAAAGGATTTCAATTTCTTTAAATTAGAAAGATGTATTCAAAATAAATATGTTGTTGGGTGGGGCTGTTTTGGGCTGAAAAAACTTTTACCCTCATGTAAAATTCCAGACTTAACCATAAAATAAAACTTCAAAGGCATAATAAAATTGTATGCTACTAATTGTAGTCAATTTATTTTGAAGATACCTATTCATATAGGCAGACATCCAAGACAGAGAACTTGTAAAAACATTCTGTGATTTTTCTCCAAACCTTTATTTGCCTTAAGCAAAATTAACCAAGCTTTGCATTGCTCTTCTTGACATTTGAAAAAAGGCATTGTCTCATATATGCCTCATATATCTCACATATATGCCTCTCATATATGTGTTATTAATTGCCAAAATAAATGATTGCTTATAAGGGTTTAGATCTGCTGCATGCAGAATGAACATATTATATATTGTGACAGAGAAAACATTTCAGTTGTGGGACTGATGTATCATTCATGGGCATTAAAATTGCTTTATAATGGCTGTAGCATTATATATTATATCCATACATATAACAAAATTATTAATCTTGATTAAGGAATAGACAGTCTAGGCTCCTTTAGGCCCCATTTATTCCCTTTTGCCCAGGTGAAAGATGATTCTTGAGGCTTTGCAGGCCAGAAGTGATTTTTTCTCCAGTTTTGTTACTGATGATCTAGCTGCTTTAGAATTATTAAAAGAAAAAAAGCGAAAAACCAATCCCATGGAGTTATTCAGCAGCAGCAGAAGACACAGGTACGCATGGGTGCTGTGTGGGATTTGAATGGAATAAATATGCTCCATGTCTGTTCCAGACTAAGACCCAGAATCCACTCTTAGAGCCAAAAATGTGCAGAAAAGTGACCAGTATGGTTAGCTGGCTGAGCTTATGTAATGACAGTCGGGATGAGAGAATGGTCAAGAATGGGGAAAAAGACAGATATGTTCTTT
Source organism: Nycticryphes semicollaris (assembly GCA_013400055.1). Lineage (NCBI taxonomy): Eukaryota > Metazoa > Chordata > Aves > Charadriiformes > Rostratulidae > Nycticryphes > Nycticryphes semicollaris. The sequence continues at coordinate 17,979 of VXBJ01004996.1, forward strand.
GCTTTTCCAAATTTTGAATTTATCTGCAAAATTAAATGTATGCATGCTGGCCATCTGGACTCTGTCGAAAGTCATAAACTGCAGTGACTGCCATGTAATTTATAAGGCAGGAATTGCCAATATGTGACCCTGGAGCTGTGTGAGACCCTCAGCCACTTCATGTGGTGCTTTCCATGCTGGTCGGGCAGTTCTGGGCTGAGCTCAGCTCCACTCTCTAACGGGAGGCGCAGGTCTGCTGCCATTCACATCAGAGATAAGTGATCTGGGTTTTTTGGATGTCAGCTATATGAAGTTCCTGGGGTGTAGCTTTTGCTGTCAGGAAGTATGGCCTGTGGTTGTACATTGCCTTGGCTCTTGGCCCACTTGCATCTCAGTGTGAACCATCCATCCTTGCAGCATTCAGTACTAAGTGTATGAGGATTGCACATTTGTTAAGTCACTTACAAAGTCTAATGCCAGCATCATGACTGGAATTTAGAAATCCCTCAGTACTGCTTCTTTTTGATGCTTCATTATATCCTATACCTGTTTGCACGTAACACTAACATTTTATATGTTAGTGTTGACGTAAATCATAACATAAATCTTGACATAAATGTTAGATTACAATTTTAAAATTAATATCTCTGAGCTGGAAACCTGTGAAGTTTTCATTGTGCACAGGATGTTAGGGTCAGGATGCACGCTGCTCAGTTCGCTTTACCTTGAACAGTGATGCATGTGGGGTTTGGATGATTCATGTATAAGGCCCTCTCAACATGACCTTTGATGTCTTCAGTAATTCATAAATTCTATTACATTCAGTTCCAATTTGTTTCCTGGAAAAAAAAATAAGATTTTTTTTTTCCTTGTTTTTCCATCAAAAGTGAAAGTCAACATTTCCTTTTACTGCCTCTCATTTTATGATGTTTAACCTTGTAAGCTGTATTAGTAAATTTTCTCCACTTTAGCACAACTTCAACTTTTTTATTCTTTCAGTTTTATAAGAATGTAATAATATGGACAAATGCTTTGCCCTGTTGATGTTCACAGGGATTTTTTGCTGCCATGAGCAATTCTGGGTTTTATTCAATTGTTTGTGGGGTGGGTTTTTTTGTAAAGCTATAACCTGTTGTAAGAATTAAGGTGAATACTTTTAACCAAGAATGACAGTATTTTCATATGCTTACTCTTGTTCAAATTGAGAAGAGTATGCATTTTGAAAGGTAAAAGGCTGAGCCCGATACTCTAGTTTAAATCTTTCCTTTGGAATCAAATATTACTATGAGCAAACTTAAATCAGAAGGGATAATAGTGGATCTGTTCACAGCACGCAGTCAAGTGAATTAAGACAGGTGAGCTTTACTGGGTGAGTTTGTCTGTGGTGCAGGCCTGTTCCTTGTCAGGATGATGGTAGGAAGTTACAGCGTCTCAGGGTTTATCTGTTTCTTCAAGATCAGTATTCTATTCATTCTTCCAAGGTTAAGGTCACAGCTATTCCTCAAGGGTTTTTTTATTTTAATAAAGTAACAGAAAGACTCAGAGTTTTGTGGAAAACTCATTATTGCCATAAAGCAGCGAAAGGTCACAAAATGTCTTTCCTCAGTAAAGTAGCAAAACCCCTTATTTCTTCAGTAATTCATTGTCACAATGTAGGCTGGAAGAGCCCTTGACATTTCCAGTTCCTTGTTGAGGTGAAATAATTGATCTATACATCACGGTTCGAAAAAAGAGAAATCAGTTAAAAGTACATATATGCAAAGGCCTTGTTAGCCCACAGAGCCATCGGCATTTCAAAGTGACTATAGCAGGCATGTCCTCCCCTCTGTTACATTTTCATTAAGGCATTAGGCCTACAAACACACGTGCAACTTCAAAAATGGACCTTACAAGTGAGGTTGAGCAAAGACAAAGGTTACACAGATATAACTGAAATGGAAAACCCATCAATTTGAAGGACTGCTACTGACTGTTCAGCTATCATTTAGAAACACTGTAGAATATTTTACTCATTTTATTCATGATAAGCATGAAGGAAGAACACTTGGTGTTAAAAGACAGAGAAGAAAAGCAAAAATTAATTCACTTTATCTGTGTGAAGAGGAAAAAGTGTAGATGAAGGAAGGTGCATTGCGTGACTTTTCAAAAAATAGGCAACATTTTCATTCCAGGAGGGAGAAGAGTTGTGTGTCTTCTGTAGTACAGACCATCAGTAACAACAGCAGTCCATAGCACTGCATAGGTCTAGAAATAACCATGAAGAAGTTGTTTGACTCTCATATTGATAGTGTGTTATTGTGAAGAGAGAAAATGCTACTTAATAGACAGTGCTATTCAAAGTTACCTTTTAACTTTTAGCTTTGATTTCTGTGAGATTTTTGCTGCTTCCTAAGAAGACAAGAGCCTAAGAAGCACTAAATAACGTACTGATTATAGGTTTATTAATGTAAAAGCAGCAATAACTGTGCAAAAGCAGTCTGCTCACAAACAAGATACTCTTAAATATACTTCCTTGCAACAGTCTAAATAATCTGCTGGGGCTCAGAGTGTTATTCTTCTATTAAAGCCAGACACTGGAACTTTGATATTTATCTTTTCCCGTAGTAGAAGAATATTTTCTTCTTAAGCTCCCTACAGATTTTCTCTCAGAAAGACTTATTTTGCAAAGAATGTTAAACAGCTACAACTCTAATAGAACAAATGTTGATAAAGAGTTTAAAATATATGTATTTTCTGAGACATAAAGTAAGCTCTAAATTTTGGTCTCTTACTGAATGATGGTGACTGTAAGTGTTATAGGTATCCATAGCATTTTCTCCTGCCTATTTCTTCATTTCTGCCTGTTTTTCCAACTCTTCCAAAAATTCCATTTGTGGAAGTAGGAGTTAATTCATAGAATTAAGTAACTGTCCCAAGAAAGAATAGCCTATACATTTATAGCATTATCCATTATTTCCTGCATTTTGTGGTCAATATCTCTATTTTCATTTTGACAGTTTGTTGACTGAGATTTGCTGAAGTTCAGCAGTTATTAATAAAGACCTTAAGCCAATTTGCAGAGCATCTAACCGATCCTTGTGAGATCGGCACTTTTAGTCAGAACTGATTATAACGCAGTTGACTGTCATGTGTGCACTGGACCCCAGAGCTGAACCAGTTGCAGGAGGAACATGAGTTGCATTCATGCCAAGATAACCATCTGCACTTTGCCAGAACAGTAGAGAGAATTTCTTAAAACTCCTGGAGTTTGCTTTGACTTGTGCAGTTCTTGAAGAGAACAGGCTGCTTTGCAGATTCAGGCGTAGGAACAGGTAATTTTTGTCATGAAGTTTCCCTTGTATAAAGTGCTAGAAATAAATTTCCAGTACAGCACTATCTACAAAATTTCTAATGCATTTGTGTGAAACACAGTGCAAAATTCTCTGTTGATGGGCAAATATTAGTTTTGCCTGTGAAATCCTCATCTACTTGTATGAAAGACTTCTCAGGTTTCTGTAGCTACAAGGGAGAGGAGTATTCCCTCTTCCCGTCCAATTCCATTCATAAATATATGGAGAACAAATATGTGTTTCCATGCTGTTGACAAACAAATGAGGTCTTTAGAAAGACTACATGTTTATAAATAGAAGATACATATTGTCTAATAAGAGAAATATTAACTATGCATTTTGTTATTTTGCTTTTTTATTTCTCAAAAAAATTTCTTTGAAAATGTGGTCTTACTCTCATCTTGCAGGTCAATAATTGATTCATCTGATTTGTTTAAGATTTTATGGACTGTATAAATTATATTACTATGTTAAAGACAGTCATGATTTTCAGAGTGTTTGGAAGAGACTTGATTTAATATTCATCAGTGAAAACAAAAAGTGTAATACTTTCATTGCTCTCAATGCTATAACCATTATGGTCTAGTGTGTATATTAAAAACTTGAACCACATTCAATGTGTTATTTCGTGACATTTAGGTGGAAAAAAACAACCCAAATATTAAAGGCAAGCATATTGGTGATTAATCCGAAAACATAAAGCAAAGACATTCAAATAGAATGGAAATACTGTGTAATTTCTGACCCAAGCCATAGATCCATGCTACTTTTATTATGTGTGCAGCAGAACAATGTGAAGAGTACAGCTTTCCAATTGCTAAAATGTGGCCTTCACTGGAAATAGTGTGTGCATTCCTGCCACCCAATATCCAGCTACTTGCAAACTGTGAAATACCGAAGGAAATCTGGAATCTTTTTCATGTACCGTTCTGGGTTTTATGGTGTAATGTAGAGTCCGTCAATTGGATGTATTTGTAGACTGCCTGCAATCAAACTATAGAGCAGACTGCTTGCAAATGAAAACCACCCTGTGCCTACAGAATCATTTTCATCTCTGGATGCTAGGAAAACATATAGGTCATTGAAGTAAAGCCTAGAAGATAGTACAAAGTTAAGAATCTGTTCTGAATGGTGTACCCATTAAATTTGCTTACATTTTAAGAAAAATTCAGTTTTATGTACAAATTTGGTATGAGTGGAAATTGAAATGACCCCAGCCCTTCCAGATATCCCATCACAAAGTTAAAGGCTTATTTTCTGTGTTATTATTGAAAATATTTGTATGTATTATATGATGTGAAATGAAAAATATGAGGAAAACCTGCATTCTAGAGTTTCATACACTCTTTTGGGGAGAAATCTCTTCTGAAAGATGGGAGATAATGGTCAAAACCCCTGTCTAACAACGAGGGTAACTAAGGGTGTGAATTTGCATTCCCAAAGCCTATAAACCTATCCCCAGCATTGGGCTAGATGTTTTGGAAGGGGGACAAAACCTCTCTGTTTGTCAGGTACATCCTCATGTGAATTTAACCCTTCATTTTCAGTTTATTTTTCTTTTTATTAAACATGTATGAAAGTTAAACATCACTGACTGGAAAAGAGGAAACATAACGCCCATTTTCAAGAAGGGAAAAAAGGAAGACCCAGGGAACTACAGGCCAGTCAGTCTGACCTCTGTGCCTGGAAAGATCCTCCTCAAATCTCTGCTAAGGCATATAGAAAATAAGGACAGCCAACGTGGCTTCACCAAGTGCAAGTCATGCCTGACAAATTAGATGGCCTTTTACAGTATTGCCACCGCATTGGTAGACAAGGGCAGAGCAACAAACCTCATCTACCTGGATTTATGCAAAGTGTTTGACACTGTCTCACATGACAACCTGGTCTCAAAATTGAAAAGTTGTAGATTTGATGGATGGACCACTCGGAGGATAAGGAACTGGCTAGATGGCCACACTCAAAGGCTTGTGGTTAACAGCTCAACAGCCAAGTGGAAGCCACTGATGAGTGGTGTTCCTCAGCGGTTGGTATTGGGACCTGTGCTGCTCAACATCTGTTGGACACATGGACAGTGGGATTGAGTGCAGCCTCAGCAAGTTTGCTGAAAACACCAAGCTCTGTGGCATGGTTGACATGCAGGAGGGCAGGGATGCCATCCAGAGGGACCTGGACAGGCTTGAGAGGAGGGCCCATGTAAACCTCACAAAGTTCAACCAAGCCAAGTGCAAGGTCCTGAACCTGGGACATGGCAATGCTATAAACAAATACAGGTTAGGCGGAGAATAGCTGGAGAGCATCCCTGAGGAGAAGAACTTGGGAGTGATGGTGGATGTGAAGCTCAACATGAGTCAGCAATGCACACTTGCAGCCCACATCCTGGGGTGCATCAAAAGAAGCGTGGCCAGTAGGTCAAGGGAGGTGATTCTGCCTCTCTACTCTGCTCTTGTGAGACCCCACCTGGAGTACTG
>VXBJ01004996.1:23879-39545 GCA_013400055.1 Nycticryphes semicollaris
GGCCACAAAGATGATCGGGGGGCTGGAGCACCTCTCCTGTGAAAACATGCTGAGAGAACTGAGGTTGTTCAGCCTGGAGAAGAGTAGGCTCTGGGGAGACTTTATAGCAGCCTCCCAGTACCTGAAGGGGGCCTACAGGAGAGCTGGAGAGGGACTCTTCATCAGTGGGTATAGTGATAGGACAAGGGGTAATGGTTTTAAATTGAAAGAGGGAAATTTATGTTAGATATTAGGAAGAAATTCTTTACTGTGAAAGTGATGAGGCACTGGAACTGCTTACCAAGAGAACTTATGGATGCCTTACCCCTGGAAGTGTTTGAGACCAGGCTGGTCTTTGCTTTGAGCAAAGTAGGTTGGTCTAGTAGGAGTTGTCCCTGTCCCTGTGATAGAGGGATTGAAACTTGGTGACCTTTAAGATCCCTTCCAACTCTAACCATTCTATGATTCTATGACTTCATTGGTCTGAACTTTTTCCTTATTTCCAATTTACTAAAAAATTAGGTAAGTTCAGCATCAAATTGGCATCTGTTTCTAATTGGTTTAGTGGACAAACTATTTTATATAGCATGCAGTTATCTGGGGCATTTGGTGTGAACTAACAATGTCCCCCTTTAGAGGGGAAACTACTGGATGGTTGGAATGATGCTGTCAGAGGCAAATTCAGAAGATGTGTTTGTGGGAAGCAACACTGACCACAAAGACAAGTTATAGGATGGCTTTCTGAGTTTTACAGCAGTGAAGTTATGGCTCATTTCTCCACTTTGTGTTTCCCTTTCTGGCTGCATGTTCCTGTAAAGAACCAAGTGTTTGGGTGACTGTTACCTGACATCTGCCTTTATTCTGCTGTTTGAGTGTTACAGAGAAGATCAAGTGATATGTTTATGTAAACAATTTCTAGGACTTAACTTCTGAGCTTAGTGACATGAATTTTGCAGTGGGGAAAATGGCTCCGGAGTTCTGTTTTCTCTGCTCAGCCATAAGCCTCAGGTTTTGGTAACGTGTGCTGTTACTTTTTTTTTTAATATCTATTTTCTTAATTTTTGTGTTGACACTTTGTTTGATTTCAGAATCACTTTAATTTGGTGATAATTTAGGGAGAGACAGTGTGTGTGTTTGTGTGTGTGTGTATGTGTGTGTGTGTGTTTAAAACATATGTGCTGTAGCCAGAAATTATTGTTGTGAATAAAAGTGGAGAAGCCTTTCATACAAAGGTTTCATGGGAAACACACTGTGTCTACTCATCTGGATGGATTAAGGGGAATTTAGCTTCATTTGTTTGATTAAGAGAAGCTGGTAGGGTGTAAGGTCCTTGTTTGTTGCTTCTGATGCTTAAGCAGTCTGAAACGGAGCCCACTGGAATTAATCGAAGGGTTTTTGTTAGTTTCAGTGTGGGTTTTTTCAAGGCCCAACAGACCTCCTGCTGTTCTACAGCTGAGTGTTAGTAAGGGACAATGAACCTGCCTATCATGAAGCCTTTCTGTCTATGTGTGTGGTGAGATTTCTAGAAGGGTGAAGACTACTTTCATGAAAGTAATTTTTACGTGGAGTTCTGTAATATTTAAGGAAGTCTGTGATATTTTATCTACCGCTTCGTCTGTTGTAACACAAAACCAAGCTAAGGTGATTTGAAGGAGTCTATGTGCCTTTTAATACAAAAGTAACCACCTGTGATCTTTGAACTGCTTCGGTTTTCTTTCTTCTCTATTTAATTGGCATCATATAAGTAAATGTTTTAAATCCTTATAATAGAGTCAAATGATTTACATCAGAACAGAAGTGATGTGCAAAACTTTTAATTTATGCTGATGGAAGCAGTGGGAAAATGGTACCATTTTTCTGACAATATATAGAAGCTGGTGAATTCAATAGGGATTTCTTGGGTGATTAAAATAGTATACTGATTTTAAAGACGATAGTGAACATACTAGAAAGTACTCTCCTTCTGTTTGGGTTTCACATATAAGTGGTTTTTGGTTCACCAGTCCCAGACTTCTGTCTGGGGATCTCCTCTGTGGTTTTTATAGACTACTAATCAGATCACGAGAGGCAGGGAGGCATATGCATCTCCTTACTATTAAAATAATACTAGTTATTGTTTGTTGCTTTTAAGTTCTAGTAGAAGCAGCCTGAGTGTTTTTTTCCCAATGATTGGTTCAACTATTAAACAACATTCTATTCTGTGACATACAGAGTTGTTCACTTCTCTCTAATCAAAACATTTTTACAAAATGAAGAAGCTTTTTGTTTAATCACTCATAATGTTTTAGAGTATAATTTCAGCAAAATAAAAAAAAAAAAAAATAAAATTGAACATCTAATTTATCCCCTTGAGGTCTGTCATTGCCAGATGACACTACCTTTTGAAAATCTATCTTCCTGGAGTGACAGTCTTCAGTGAGCTGATGATCTGTATGCACAAAATTGAAGTATTTAAAATGCAGTGTCTTGTTTTAGGCATATATGTAAGTGCCACTTCATTCTATACAGCTGCAAGCACTAATTTCTACTGTTCAGTAGGTTTTTGCCTTCTGACTATTGGTTGCAACCTCATTATGGCTGTGTTGCTTGCTCTGGGGGCGTAACTGACAGAATCCTGTGATATGTGCCTCTTGTCACACCTATAGGTCTGTATATGTCTCTCCAGCCTCTGGTAGCAGAAGTATATCTGAAAACATGTGTGCTCCCAATAATTCTCCCAAGAGTCTTTGCAAACAAGCAAGACTTTATTGCAGCGCTGCCTTAGTGACAATTATGGCTTGTATGATGCCTACTGACAAGATGAAATGGCTTTTATCACATGAGGTTAAGGACAGCAGGGGACCAGCTGCTCAGAGAGGTGTTCCAGCTGTTCCAATAGCAACAAGCTGAGATGCTATTAAAAGATTTTCCAAAGCGATAGAGTAACATGGAGTTTTTCCATGAAATTTCTTCAGTGATTGAAAAAAAAAAAAAAAGGCATGTAATTGAGTTTGAGGATGTAGCCAAGATTATATGTGTTCAGAGAACACAGTCTAGTCCAGTTGGAAGATGACTCTTTCTGGCAAAAGCATATGATGAACTTCCTCAGTAAAGAATTTATGTCTCATGCAGTGTTTCAGCATGTTTGAGTTGTTCTCATTGTGGGTATGTACTGTACAGTAGTGCCATTCTGCCTTGTAGGTGATGTCTGGTCAGGTCATATAGAAACTGTTGTTGCACTGAATATACCATCAACTACCAAAGTGATGTGGTTTCAGTCAAGATATTTCCGAGATCTGAGTAGTAAGCACTCAAACTGTGTTACATTGATATATGCCATCAATTAAAGCAATAAGATTTTGATTCTTTCTTTGCATTTGGTTCAACACCACATAAAATGGTAAGGACCTTCCTTTGGTCATGCAGGTGATGGAAGCAGCCTGGTCTCTGGCGTTCCCTAAAACATATGAATTTAGTTAAGCAGAATGTACATAGAATCATAGGATCATAGAATTGTCTAGGTTGGAAGGGACCTTTGAGATCATCTAGTCCAACCAGCAACCTAAGTCTGATTAAAAACCCAAACAAACAAAAACAATGACACATCACTAAGCAGTATGTCAACCCATCTCTTCAGGGATAGTGCCTCAACCTCTTCCCTGGGCAGCCCATTCCAATGCTTAATAACCCTTTCCATGTAAAAAATTTTCTTGATATCCAATCTGAACCTCCCCTGGCACAACTTGAAGCCATTTTCTTTTTTCTTATCGCCTGTGACTTGGGAGAAAAGACCAACCTCCACCTCTCTACAACCTCCTTCCAGGTAGTTGTAGAGTGCGATAAGGTCTTCCCTCAGACTCCTCTTCTCCAGGCTGAACAATCCCAGCTCCCTCTGATGCTTCTCCTAAGGCTTACTCTCCAGATACTTTACCAGCTTTGTTGCTTTTCTCTGGGCCCGCTCGAGACCAAAATGTCTTCTTTGACTGGACACAGTACTCAAGATGGTGCCTCACCAGTGCCAAGTACAGGGGAACAATCACTTCTTTAATCCTACTCACCACATTTTTCCTGATACATGCTAGGATGCTGTTGGCATTCTTGGCCACCTGGGCACACTGCTGTCTCATGGTCAGCCGACAGTCAACCAACACCCCCAGGTCCTTTTCTGCCTCACAGTTCTTCAGCCACTCTTCCCTAAGCTTGTAGCGCTACATGGAGTTGCTGTGACCCAAGTGCAAGGCCCTGCACTTGGCCTTCTTGAACCTCATTCCACTGGCCTTGGCCATCCATCCAGCCTGTCCAGATCCCTCTGCAAAGCCTTCCTACACTGAAGCAGGTCGACACTCCCGCCTAGTTTAGTGTCATCTGCTAACTTACTGAGGTTGCACTCAATCCCCTCATCCAGATCACTGACAAAGATGTTAAAGAGAATCAGCCCCAGTACTGAGCCCTGGGGGACATCACTTGTCACCAGCCACCAACTGGATTTAACTCCATTCACCACCACTCTCTGGCCTGGCCCTCCAGCCAGTTTTTAACCCAGCAGAGAATACTCTCATTCCAGCCATGGGCAGCCAGTTTCTCCAGGAGGATACTGTGGGAGACTGTAGCAAAGTCCCGTACTAAAGTCCCGGTAAACCACATCCACAGCCTTTCCCTCATCCAACAAGTGGGTTGCTTTGTCATAGAAGGAGGTCAGGTTTGTTGAGCAGGACCTGCTCCTCATGAGCCCAGGCTGGGTGGGCCTGTTCACCTGGGTGTCCTTCATGCACCACATAATGGCACTCAGGATGGTCTGTTCCATGACCTTTCCAGGCACCAAGGTCAGACTGACAGGCCTGTAGTTGCCACTAGCTGGTACGTCCCCGGTTTGCAGGACTACTGGTAAATGATGGAAGATGGTTCAGCAAGCAGTTCTGCCAGCTGAGTACCTTCAGGTGGCCCCATTGACTTGTTTATATCCAGGTATTGGAGCAGGTCCTTCACCACCTCCCCTTTGGATTACGGAGGCTTCATTCTGCTCCCCACCCCTATCTGCTAGCTCAGGGGCCTGGGTACGCAGGGAACTACCTACTCTATTACTACAGACTGAGGCAAAGGCAGCATTAAGTACCTCAGCCTTCTCCTCATCCTGTGTCACTATGTTACCTCCCACATCCAACAAATGATGGAGATTCTCCCGAGTCCCCCTCTTATTAGTAATGTATTTCTAGAAATTCTTTTTTATTGTTTTTAACATCCAAGGCCATGTTAAGTTCTAGCTGGGCTTTGGCCTTTCCAATCTTTTCCCTACATAGCCTTACAACGCCTTTGTGATCTTCCTGAGTGGCCTGCCCTTTTTTCCAAAGGCCATAAACACTCCTTGTTTCTCTGAGTTGTGACCATATCTCTTTCTAGCAAAAGATTTTAATTCATGAAGGACAGCACTTGACCCAGTTTTGTAACTGCTTTCAGTAGTACTGTATTCTTTTTGAGACATGAAGATCAGAAGTACTATTTTCTAGTCACAGAGTTTTTTGCTTTGTTCATTAGTCCTTTTCGAATAATTCATTTCACTCTTGGACAATTATGGGTGACACACAGGCCATCGTTTTATATGGGAATTTAGGATTGTTATTTCACACATGCATCACTTTATTATTGTCTGTTTTAATGCCTACTCACCCACTTTCATAAGAACCTTCTCTGATTCTTTACAGTTAGTTTTAAATAATTTATTGTCACCCATGGACTTTGTAATCTCACTGTTCAGTCCCTTTTCCTGGTCTTTTGGATATTCTAAAACATATTTGAACATACTGTTCAACAGTATGGGTCCCAAATTCATTTAGGAATCCAGTGGTGGTCTCTCCACTGTGAAATCAAAGGTTTTGTTTCCAATTTTAATAGATACTTTTCTTTCCATATGAGGATCTTTCCTCTTGTTCCATGATTGCTTAGTCTCTTGGCCTAGATGGACGTGTGATACAAGAAATAAACTTCTGTTCTATGTGGATTCTGTTAGGTATCATTTAAATACTGGAATGGAGTAACCAAATAAGTGATAAGGAGTGCTGCATAGCCAGACAAAATTGATACTGACATAGGAGACTTGAGAATTACAGAGATAATTTTTAGTTACCCAGAAAATACTTAGGGAATCCTTTTATGCAGTATACATTGTAAACTGCAAGTTATAAAACTATTTAGACATCCAGGTAGTGCAAAATGCCCACACACTTGTGTTACAGGAAATGTTGGTGATATTCCTGCTTAAATGTACTTTACACCTGCAAAACAGTAGCATCTGTTTATTATTTGTTTCAGATGTTTTCCTAATTTGCACTGGAAAGAGCATGGGCCATCTTAGATCTTAATTCACCCGGGTTTTGTGGCTTTTCTTAATGCATGCTTTTCATCTTTTCCATCAAGCAGGTTGCAGTTAAGCTTAGAGGTTTTGTGATTATATTTTCCCTGTCATATGGCTGAATCTGCTGCTAAACTGTATTATCATAAATAGAAGTTTAACTACAGAGAATGCTGATATTTTTACTTTTTCCTTTGGGAAATATACTGCAAAAGGGAGATAACTTCAAATTTCCTTGTTTTGCAGATCAAGAAACAAAGGTAGAAGCTTTGTTTGTTCTGCTGTCCATAAAGGACACTGATTATACATAGTTGCTTATAAATGTTTTTGTTACTTTGTAGGATATTGAAAAACTGTAGAGGCATAGCCAGTCTGATACTTAGCTTGTTTACATTAACTCTTTGGGCAGGACTCAGTCTCCCAAATAAATAATAAATTAACATTCTTCTGTCTTTCTTCAAAATTGCTCCCCAGTGCCCAACATTGCCTCCCTGCACACTGGTATTGTAGACCACAGTGTACAGAAATACAGCATGCTTCAAGCAATATTGTTTTGGACCCTTTATATTTTGTGGTTGGGACCTCACTAAATGGCATGTTGGAGAGAACTGTGTGCTCTTTGATCTCTTACCAACCGAGAAAACTTCTTCTCAGCATGGATCATTTTCATCATCTTAATCATAGACTGAAGACAGACTATTTTATTTTTAGATGTACTGCCTATTTATATGTCCACATTTTAGGTTTCTACCAATTGCTTGAGTTGGTTTCACTGAAGGAAAGAAGGAGAGTTAGAGGAACAAGAACACTAATTGATCTATGCTTATTAGAACTGTGCAAATATCAAATATATATTGATACATAATATGTATTCCTGTATATATTCCCTTTTTAAATCTCATGTGAAAATCTACAGTTTATATTCCTTCTTCTTATGATTAAAAGGTAAATTTAATATACTCTTAAAAAAATTATTGCACTACTTAAAATGTTTCCATGAATTTCTTGTTTGGATTGATATAAAGAATGAGCCTTTCTTTAAAAAAAAAAAATCAGACTGTTTCTTTTTTTTTTTAACCTTGCAAATTTACACAATATGGGTGTTGACTATCCTTTCTTACAGATTATGATTATGTGGTACTTGAAATACTTGCCTTGTAAAGTAGAAAGTATAAGACTGAAACAAATCATAGGAGATATTTACAAAGATGCTGACAGATCTGAATTTTCCAGCCTACCTACCAAATACTGTGTTGCAGTGGCTTTTTGTTGTTGTCTTTGCTGGGTTTTTTTATTTTGCTTGCATTCAGAAAATGGATGGGCTTTTTTAGTATTTTCTCTTGATTGAATATTAAATATTTCAGAAAGTATCAGTGAAACCTGTCAGGAACAGACTTAGAACAATCAACAAGTTGGATTCATAGGCACCATACAGGAGAAGTAGAGAGCTTCTGATAAGAAATCTGAAGCTTTAAAATATAGTAAAGCTGGATCAACCCTTCTCTTTATTCATTCATTACCATGTAGCATTGCAGATATCAAAGGGTCACAAAGTTATTTTGGTGTACAGCAGTAATAGAAGTGTTTTAAATGTTTTGACTTATACAGATAATAAATGAGTTTTCAGACATTTTTGTCTTTTTCATGGTCATCAAATAAATTAGTGTTTTTTAATTTTAGATAAGTTTCTGATAGGTAGCTAGGATTGTATGAGCCAAGGAACAGATGATTGATTCTCAAGCATACTGTTATCGCCAGGGAAGATATGTGAAGAAATGTTTCTTCCTGTTTTCCACCCCCAGAAATCATTGCCCAGTTGGATATTGAACTAATGAGTTAAGCAGAAGGCTATAGTAAGTATATGCAAAAATACATAGGGGGACACTTTTTTCTCTGGAAGAGCTACCTATGTAACCTAAATGATGTATTAAGTCCAGAGTACACATGGGATACTGAAGGTCAGAAGAGCTTTTTTGGAAGGCTAGGAGGGAAAAAACAGTGCTAGGCACATTTAATAATTTTTTTATTATCTTCCCTGTAGTTAAAAAGTGAAGTGAAAGAACAGATTGCTTGGGCAAAGTAAGCAGCTTTGATTTATCTTTTCAGTTTTACTTTGAGTCATCATTTATTAATTACTTCTTGGGACAGACTGCTGGATTGAATGTACCAAATAATTTATTCAGTATGGCAAAACACGTCATCTTGTAACATTTCTGTATATAGCAGGGGCTTTTTTAAAATTTAAAGTTGTATGACTAAAGCAGGAAATAATCTAGGTATCAGACTCTGATCTCAACCAGAGAAATAATAACGTATAGTATAAATAGTATATTTATACTGTTATATATAGTATAAATCTGGTCTGAATCCATTATTTAGATTATTTTACTCTTGATTTACATTCTGGTGTAAGTGAAAAACAAGCCTTAAGGAAATAACTGACCTGATGCAGTGATATGGACTCATCTGTGAGCTGGAAACCATTGCTAATACAAATCAATATTGTAATGTCTTTATGCTATCCCTCCTTTTTAGAATAGCACTGAAAGTAAACTAGACATGCTCTTCATGGTGTTCATGTGTTTGTAAAACTACAGTTAAACCTGAATCTGAATCATTTATGTTTATAGAGGAGAATGACCAATGTGGTGAAAGGTCTCAAGGGCAAGACTTAAGAGGAATGGCTGAGGTCACTGAGGTTGCTCAGCTTGGAAAAGAGCAAGCTGAGGGTAATCTCATCACAGCCTACATCTTCTTCAAGGGAGACAACAGAGGGAGAGGTGCTGATCTCCTCTCACTGGTGACCAGCAACAGGACACGATGCAATGGAACAAAACTGCATTGGATATTACAAAAAGGTTTTTCTCAGAGAAGGTGGTCAGTCACTAGTTCAGGCTCCCCAGGGAAGTTGTCACAGCACCAAGTCCATCAGAGTTCAAGGAGTGTCAAGACAATGGTCTTAGTCTTACAGTTTAGTTTTTGGTAATTCTGCAAGGACTTGTAGATACTTATGGGTACTTTCCAACTTGACATATTCTATGATTCTGTGATTGTATACTTTTGTGAAATTTTTAACCTTTCAGTTCAATAAAAACGGAGATCAATATTATAAAAAGGGTTGTATAAATCTGCTCGACATAGCGCTTTCTTTTGTAAACAAAATATTTAGCTTGTCCCGAACTGTAAGTAATTTGGTAACACATCTTGTGTATGATCAGGCCAATAATCTAGTTTATTGTTCTATTTCCTGCATAAACTTCTGGCATCCACACCATCCCATGCCATGAAAAGGAATTCCACACTTGAGTTGGGTTTGTGATAAGGAACTATATAGTATTATTTATTTTCAGTATGCAGCTTCATAATGTATTTGATACCCCTGTTAGAACAGACCAGTTCCTTATTCAGCTTGTCATGGATAGACACTATTTTATAGACCTAAGTCCTGTCCCTTATCAGTTGTCTATCTTTGAAGATGAAGAACACTATTTATTTAGTCATTCTTCACACAGAAACTGCTCCATAGCTTTAATCTTCTTGTCATATCTCTTTGTATTTTATATATTTTTTTCTTTGTCTGTTGTGTAAAATCAGGATCAAAACTGCACAGTATCATGTGTGAGGTAAAACAAGGACCTAGGTGGTGGCATAGTGTCCCATTCTTTGCCACTTAGATTCATAGAATCATAGAATCATTCAGGTTGGAAAAGACCCTTGGGATCATAAAGTCCAACCATCGACCCCACTCTACAAAGCTCTCCCCTACACCATATCCCCCAACACCACATCTAAACGACTTTTAAACACATTCAGGGATGGTGACTCAAACATCTTCCTGGGCAGCCTATTCCAGTGTCTGACCAATTTTTCTGAGAAGAATTTTTTCCTAATGTTCAGTCTAAACCTACCCTGTTGCAGCTTGAAGCCATTCCCTCTTGTTCTATCGCTAATCATCTGTGAGAAGAAACCAGCACCAACCTCTCTACAATGTCCTTTCAAGTAGTTGTAGAGAGTGATGATGAGGTCTCCGCTCAACCTCCTCTTCCTCAAACTAAACAGTCCCAGCTCCTTCAATCGCTTTTCATAGGATTTATACTCCAGGGCCTTCACCAGCTTTGTTGCCCTCCTCTGCACTTGCTCCAGCACCTCGACATCTCTCTTGTATGGAGGTACTCGGAACTGGTCACAGTACTCAAGGTGTGGCCTCACTAGTGCTGTGTACAGGGGAGCAATCACCTCCCTACTTCTGCTGGTCACGCTATTTCTAACACAAGGCCAGATGCCATTGGCTTTCTTGGCCACCTGGGCACACTGGCTGGCTCATATTCAGCCACTTGTCAAACAGAACCCCCCAGCTGCCAGGCAGCTCTCCAGCCACACTTCCCCAGGCCTGTAGTGATACATAGGGTTGTTGTGGCCCAAGTGCAGGACCTGGACTTGGCCTTGTTGAAACTCATCCAATGTTAAATTGGCCCAATGATTCAATCCATCCAAAGTCTCTCTGTAAAGCCTCCCTATCCTATGCAGATCAACACTCCCGCTTAACTTGGTGTCATCTGCAAATTTACTCATGATGCACTCGATGATACACTCTATCAAGATCATCAATAAAGATGTTAAACAGAAATTATCTCAACACTAAGCCCTGAGGATCACCACTTGTGACCAGCCACCAGCTGCATTTAACTCCATTGACCCCCACTCTTTGGGACTGTCCATCCAGCCAGTGCTTGATCCAGCAGCTCGTATGTTCATCCAGGCCATAAGCAACCAGTTCTCCTATGAGAATTCTATGGGGAACAATGTCAAATGCTTTTTGAAAGTCCAGGCAGACAATATCCACAGCCTTTCCCTCGTCCAATAATCGGGTCATCTTGTCATAGATGTCACTACTAGTGGTGGTTTTGCTTTTCTGCTGCTGGACATTACCTGTTAACTACAACTTGACAAACTCCTCCCTAAATCACAATAGCTTGTCCATAGCATATTCTTTTGTGCATGCACAGTGAGGAGAGGCTTCTTTCCCCATGTTCATTACTTTCCCTTTTGTGGTACTTACACTTGTGCATTAGCAAGGCTTTTAGTAAGTTAGCAAGGAAGATTGTTCACTTTTTAGAAAAGTCCCGTGTATTTGCTGGTCATCATTCAGGTTGCTATTTATATACATACCCAGTAGCAAATATTCCAATGTCCTGCGTGAAGAGTATGCTATGGAATATTAAAATTACCAAAAATGGCAATTAATTGTGCAAATGCAGCTAACATTTTTATGATGAGCATTCTCAGCATCTTGCATAGAGTTTTTAAGAGTTGCTGACATTGGCCTTAAGTTTCTTGAAGGTACAAATTAGCTACTGAAGGTTACTTAGACTTTTGCATCCTAATTTGTAATATATTTACAGAAAATATCTGTGATAATGGCAAGAAATTAAGCTGAAGTTTTTCATAAGAGGCAGAGGGCCAGGCTTTTAAAGTATGTAGATAATAAACTGCTTTTGTAGGTTGTGGGAGTTGTCCACTTCAGTGCCTTCTAAAATCTAATCCTGAAACCATTTTCAGGCTGCTAAGACTAAGGATAGTCTTGAAATACGATATGAAATCCAAAGTCATTTACAAGGGCAATATTTTCTGAAGGACTTGTTTTATCTGTAGAGATATAAAAGATATTTGAATACTTTTTGGTGACCTACAACTCCAAAAAAACCACTAAAATATTTAGATCAATTTATTGTAGCATTAAATATTTGAAAGTATCTGAATGAATTTTTTTACTTTCTTACCTAAAAAAAGCTGTCTCATTTCCCAAGATACTAAAAAAAGAAGTATAGCAGCTGGTGAGGCTCTGAAGTTGTGCTTCAGGAAACAATGATTTCTGTCTGAAAATAAGAAAATTCATGGCAAAAGCTGTGCAGATTTTTTTAAGGTGAAAACAAAGCTTTAATGTTTCATTAGCCACTGATACACTGGTGATTAAATGGCAGAAAAAGAAATTGTCAAGCCTCTTTGCACAAGCAAAAGCATCACGTTTTTTATATATAGGTCTATAGGGAGAGTATGCAGGCATGTGAAGGCACACTTGATTATCCAGATCAAAAAAATATATCTGTTCTCTGACTGCTGGATTAGTCCATGAGGTTGTGGTTACTGCCTTGTCAACCATAAGAAAAATAAAGGAAAAAAAAAGACCCAGCAATGTAGAATAGGTGCATAGAAGAACTGCTTAGATGATATGGGAAGGGATATTTTATCTTGCAAAGGAAAGAAAAAGAATATGAGTTCTTTAATCTGCCAAATCAGAAAATGGATTCCTGTAAAATTCATGCAGCGAGGAAGAAGACTTCCCCGTTTCACCTGCACTGGCAGAAGATGAAGAATGAAGGCAGAGGTAGGAAGTTAACTGCTAGGATGAAGAGGAGAAAGTCAGGTAAATACAGGGGGCGGAGTGTCTGAGCTTCAGGTGGAAGTCATATGATAGAAGAACTTGTATCAAGGAATATTTTTATTTATCTTAGTTCTGTACCTGGTGCTTGTATAATGTAATAACCTGGCAGTCCTATAAATACTCGATGTAGAGAGCATTCAAACAAGCATCAGTCTGTTTTCCATGGCTGATACGCCTGATAAAAGTTGACCCGTACTGCCTGGCAAGCAACGCACTTGTCTGAATAATAGACAGAATAGACAGTATTCCTTTGGCAGAAGACCAGTGCATGCAATGGGTGAGTTAACATGACTGACAGAGTTCTCTTTATAATATCTCAACTTGAGGGAATTTATCTATTTCTCTTAAAAAAATTTTGCTGAAAGATAATATTCCACCAAGGAATTTCAACTACCAGCTCTGGTAAAAGCATTTCTTAGTGTAGGATTTTGGGTTTGTTACCTGGATGAAATAAGGAATTTTTTAAATTATTTTACCTTCTGGAATCTTATTTTAAGTCTCATGCGTGGCATTCTAAGGATGTTTTGGAAAGTATATCTAAAAATACAATCTTTTATACTGTTTATCTAAGTATATTAACTAGTTTATCTGAAGTATATTAAATAGTTTATCTTGTGTAATATGGCTTCACATACCGTAGCTTAGCACTCAGCAGCATACTCTCCATACTAAACCTTAAAACCAAGAATACAGACTCACATAATTTTTCCTTTAGACCAAGCCTCAGTATTGGAACCTTGAGACAAAATGTTTAAAAGCTACAGCTGTATTTTTTGATCTGCTGAATGTCTTTCACTGTGCTCTTTAAGAAAGTAGATGGCAAAGATGAGTATTCCCAGTAGCAAACAGTATGACAGAGTAAGACGTAACATAATGATATTGAAAAGTAAGCAATATTAATCTTTAAACTGATTGTATCTGTTATGGATGTCACAGGGCTGTGTGGGGATTTATGTCCCAGAAGAGGCGTTTATTAAAGAAAAACTGATTCTAAATATGAATCACCATAATAAAGTAGAAACTTAGCACAACCTTATTAAAAAATAGAGAAATTATGTCCTTGCATTTCCTTTCCAAACTTTCTGTTGTTCTCTTCTAGCTGATGTGTATTTGCCTGACTGTGCTGTACAGAATTTACTCTTTGTAGAAACATCTAGTTCTGCCTCTAATATCCAATCTCACATGATCATTGTGCATGTCATAAATTCTCTTTTTTAATTCAATGGCAAAAAAATCTGTTATCTGAGTCCTTCAAATTCCCTAAAGTGATTGAAAATCATCTCATGAAAGATGCTAGAAAATCAAAATTGGTTTCCTCCACCTCCTGATGTCTTGTTTCTATTCTAATTATGGAGTTATTTTCTGGTAGTCTTTTGTTAAACAGGTATCAACTGATACAGTTAACGTAAAACTCTTAGATTTTCTGTCTTAAAATCCTGTCTTGTTTATGAAAGCTGATATGGAAGATGGTTTGGTTGCTCCTGAAGTGTCTGTCTGACTCCCTGCTGGTTTCAGTAAACAGATGGTCTCCTGGTGTATATATGTTTTTTGGTTTTTTTCTGTGCTCTTTCCTATAAAATGTTTCAGGTTTCCTTTTGAGAGGGAATCTGCACATAGTTGACACTTTAGAGTTTTATGCAGAATCTGGATATGAGGCCATGCCATATGCAACTCTACCAAAGCCAGTGTCAAAGCATGCATCATGCTGTGTCATGGCATAGAATTACCTTGCTGACTAGATACAGATCTTTGAGAACATAGGCAACTCAGTCCTTTGTGTGTCGATACAAGGCAGGACCTGAGACTTGGTCCCTGGAGTGATCTAAGAGAATTAAGCAGTAGCATTGATTCAGGAGAACTTTCAACCCTGTATTCCTAACAAGCAAAAGATAAAGCACCTATGTGGGCAAATCTAGCAATTCATAAGCATTAGTGTAGGCATGTGAGGTAAACATTTAATATCTATATACAAAAGGAATCCAGTTATCCAGACTCGTGTAACATATTCCACTGCTAACTTTTAGGGATGCAGTTCAAGTTCTAAGTTAAATGTATCCAGTGAATCATAGCACAGATCTTTGCACATATATATAACACATTTTTTATCCAGTGCATAAAAATAAATGGATGATACTGCTTTGTTTTCCATCAAAATGCTAAAAATTACTTCAGATATATATGCAATGTTCCTAACTTAATTTACTCTTTCATTAAGGTCTTGGCATTGACAATAGGACAACTTTACCACAGAGCACATCTTTTCTATGGGATGATACACTTTTCAATATATCTATGCACGCAGCAATCCGACATGGAAAATGGAAGTTACTAACTGGATATCCAGGTAAGAAAGTAACTAATTTTGTAGACTGTCGTATCTCCCACCTGACCCACAACCAAAAGCAGTTTAATGTATTTTCATTTCTTTTAATTATTTTGCCAATTTCTCAGGTTTTTGATCACATGCAAAAATCTATGAGGGAAACTTCTAAAATCCAAAAAACATTCTTTCATTTTGCAAATATTTTGTATAAAATTACTCTCACAGCAGTGGAGAGACTATCATGGAATATCTCAAGTTGAAATGAAATCATAAGGATCAGCAGGATCCTTCAGCACAGGAAGAACATGGACCTCTTGGAATGGGTCTAGCAGAGGGCCACCAAGATGATCGGGGGGCAGGAGCACCTCTCCTGTGAAGATACACTGAGAGAACTGGGGTTGTTCAGCCTGGAGAAGAAAAGGCTCTGGGGAGACCTTATAGCAGCCTTCCAGTACCTGAAGAGAGCCTACAGAAGAGACGGGGAGGGACTCTTATCAGTCAATCTAGTGATAGGATGAGGGGTGATGGTTTTAAACTGAAAGAGTGGGGTTTTAGATCAGATATCAGGATTAATTTCTTTACTGTGAGTGTTGGGAG
>VXBJ01004996.1:39689-65099 GCA_013400055.1 Nycticryphes semicollaris
GGCAGAGGGATTGGAAGTCAATGGTCTTGAAGGTCTCTTCCAACCCAAACCATTCTATGATTCTCTGAAATCCAAGAAGAAAGTCCATGAAATTAATTTATATGAAATTATGTGGAAGTTTGAATCCCAATGGTGGAGTTTTTTTGTATAAATAGTATTCCTGTATAGGTAACCCTGGACTGGAGAGACTCTGGTGCTGGACTAGAATTAAGAAATGCAGCAGTGGACACTGGCCAATGGCTCGTCAAGGGGCCGAGTGAATTTGCCAATTACAGTATAACTCTGTGGCTCCACATTGCTGCTCCGTATCTGAGAATTAACTATTGGCCCATTTCTGTTTCTGCAGGCTGCAGCCATTGGTTCCCTCCACCATCTTTGTTCAATGAGTCAAAGATTCAATCACCTGATCCACCAACAAAGAGACTTTGGCTATTTAATATTGTTCGTGATCCTGAAGAGAAAAATGATTTGTCTGAAAAGTATCCTCATGTGGTGAAAAAACTGCTTTCACGACTTCAGTATTATTATAAACGTTCTGTGCCCGTGTTTTACCCTGATGAGGATCCCCACTGTGATCCAGCAGCAACTGGGGCCTGGGGTCCTTGGGCATAGTGCACAGCACTGCATCCTATAAAACAATCCTGTAGCAGAGTCTGGTTTGTGGACTCAGGGTCCTAGCCACATATTTCTGCCCTTGTCTATTAAACTATTGCTAATTTTGATCTCATTCCTTGAGTAATTCAGTTTTTCTTACTCGGAAAATATGCTGGGAATCTTATGTTGGTATTTTCCCACTTTCTCATTCCCAACAATTGTATGTGAGATGTTGGCAAAATTCTAAATCTGTTGTTCAAATATTCTTTGTCCAGAGTGTGCTCTTAACGCACAAGCTAAAATGTTACCTTCCTCCTTGAAAGAGATTACTTTTCTTTAAAAGCTGCAGTGAGTCATGGGAATCCTCCAGAATGCATCCATCTTGTGGAATGAATGGATTTTTGGTTTCATGTTTATCCAGAAGACAAATTTTATTGGAAGCTGTTAATGTATCTAGAAAGAACAGGGAAGAAAAAAAAAAAACCAACAGTTGACATAATATTTTTTGCCTTTAACATGCATCTCCATCCGGAAACAGTAACAGACAAAAATCTCGCACAGTAAAAAACCCAAAACCTCCCAGAATACACCAAAGTCCCTAATCCTTGTCCACTCTTAATGCTTCAAACTGGAGTAGAGAGTGGTGGTCAACTGGAGTGCAGGGCTGTCAGGCTGAGGGATCTTAACAGGCTGAAGAAATGAATGAACAAAGATTTCATGAAGTTCAACAAAAGCAGAGTGCTGCACTGTGGTGGAATAGCCCCATGCAGGGGTATCCACTGGGCTGTGACCAGAGGCCAAACCTTTTTTTGGGGAAAAATACTCTAGATGTTTGGCTAAACAATAAATAGAAGTGTTGCCATGTGCTTTGTTGGTAAAGAAGACCACTCACATGTCGGTCCATATATCAGGAATGTAGCCAGCACATTAGGGGAAGTGTTTATTTCCCCCTGTTCAGCACTGGGCCAAATCATCATATATTGGGCTTCCCTATACAAGAAAAATACTGACAAAGTATTGAGTGAGTCCAGTGAAGCACTGTGAAAATGGTCTTGGGGAGGAGAGCAAACAAGAGGAGGCTAAAGAAATGGGTTAGTTTATGCTGGAGAAGAAAGAGAAAGGGAAAATTGCTATCTTCAGATACCTGATGTGAGAGCATAGAGAAGATGAAGCCAAACTCCTTTCAGAGATGCACAAAGATGAGAAGCACACACACACAAGGAATGCATGGAGTTCCAATTCAATATAGGAAATGAAAAAAAAAAAATAAGTCACACCGTGAGGTTAATCAAATATGGCAACTGCTAGGCTATGACATTCCTATCCTTGGAGATGTCGACTCCTGCTTTGAAAATGACCCCGAGTAATGTGATCTAACCCTGAAGTGAATTAAAATTTGAAGTTAGCCCTTCAGTAAGGAGCAACCAGGTAACCTCCAAAGGGCCTTTTCTGCCTTACTTTCATTGCTTGCCTTGTGAGTACCCTTTCTTTTCAAATTTTATTTCTTTATTACCACACTAGAGACTGTTTTCATCCTGAAGTGGGCTCTGAGCCATGAAGAAACCAGGCCAAGCAACATTTCTCAGTTACTCATCAAATAGATGCAAGATCACCCCACCAGCTCTCTTAATGTCTCAAAACTCTGGAGTCTGGCCAAAGTTCTGGTACTGCTTCTCAGTGTCCTTAGCCAAGTTCTCAGGCTGCAGAGCTCTATGTGTCATCCTGTCCCCAAAGCAGAGATCTAATTGCCTATTTTCTGGCTCCAGGACCAGCTCATAGAAATTGCACTAAAATTTTGCACACCTTTTTCCAGGTTTCTTCGGGAGACTTGTGCTAATTGTTAGCAAACATTCATGAAGAGGCTGACTTGACAGAATTTGTGAATTTTTTTTTAAATAGCAAGATAAAGCATGGAAAAGAAAACTGAAAATGCATATTAAAATGAACAGAAATTCATGCTTTCTGATACAGCTGACTCTCCATTACACTGTCTGAAATCTAGCTTGTCTTTTCCACCTTTGATGTTTTCTTACAAGAAGAAGGGAAGCCAAAGCTCTCCAGAAGCCTGTTCAGCTGTTTGTCTTTTTCCCAAAAAGCCCAATGTTTCTCTCTCCCCTTTGTCTTTTCTGTGCCTTTATTTCAGTATTTCTTCTATGCTATTTCATTCACTCTCTTCAGCTTTGAAGATGGGGAAACAAGAAAAATAGCCTAAGAGGGAATAATTCTCCTTTAGTGGGCAAACATGTATTCTCTGTGGTTTGATTGGATATGTTTTGGAATCTTGTTTCAGACCAAGGTTCAATCCCTTTCATCCATCAGTGGCTGAAACCAGATGGTTGCAGCAGGGTATGACTAGGGTGAGGATATGTGATAAGGTCTTCAGATTGTCCCTTACCTTCTAAATGATCTCTCAGAGCCTCATAACTTCTATGTATTTGGTTGCCTTCAGTGATTTTGTTTCTCTTCCGTGAGGTTGCAGAACCTTTCCACTGGGGTCCTTGAGCATAGCGCACAGCCTTACAATACCTTTTAAACTGTTGGCATTCACACAATTGGACATTACCACAGCTTACCTGCACAGTATGTGAAGAACTGCCTGTTTCTTTGTGACCTGCTTCTAGGTAATTTGAATTTCCATTGGTAAAGTATATATGCTGTAACAGAACCTTTTACTACACTACATTTATCAAATTTCATATTAACCAGTATCTTTAAAATGTCAGAAACAATCTATGTCTCTGCAAGGTAGTCTCCAGACTGATACCTGATCATATCTCCTTCCGTTTCACAGAACGCATTTAAGCTTTTCTTTCTGTGATGTGTGTCTGTTCACTCAGCTCCTGCTCGGATTTTAGTTAACACACAGCTTACAGAATCACAGAATCTTCATGGTTGGAAAGGACCTTTGAGATCATTGAGTCCAACCATCATGCTCCTGCAAAGGCCTGATGTGTGTTGGGAGCCATTCCATTGAATCAAAGGGGGAGCAAACACTTAGACAGCCCATGGGAAAGGCTACAGGTCATTCTGCCACTGTTATCACCTGCAGCCTGCTGTTGCCTGCTGCCATAATCTTTCTATTGATTGTCTGGCACTTCCTTCAGAACCCGCTAACTTAAGGAAACAATGTAGACCAAAATTTCAACCTGGAAGGTACAAATAGGTCAGTTTACCCAAAAGGCTTTTGAAACACGCCCCAAAGCAGGGAGACTGCTGAGGCTTCCATGTTTCCCCATGTGGTACAGGGGAAGCCTGCACTTTGAGCGACCAGAAAAGATGCGGACTTTCATCATCACCTAGGTAAGTAATTTGCTTATAGGTGCATGGTCTACAAGTTATGAATTAGACAACTTGTGACTTACAAACCTCATGAATTAAGGGATGAATTAGTGAACTCCTGCAGTGGACTAGTCTGTATGAAGGAGATTGAGCCTTGTCTGATGTATATGTTTGTTTTCTTTCCTTATGACTTCATAAAATAATTAAAGAGTATGTTTTCCTGTAAATTTGAGAGATCTAAACAGTCCATGACTATCTCTGCTTCACAGTGCAGCAGTTTCACTTTTGAGCGTTTGAAGATTCTTTAAGATAACTGAGGCTCAGGCTCTGTTACTTGCCGACCACAGCAGGGGACGGAAAACGTAAGCAACACCATCTTTTTATAAGCTATTGCATCACCTTGACAAAGCTTGCATCTTCCTTCAGTGGCTGTAGAAAAATCTTTATTACAGTTCCCTTTCCTAACTATTGCAGTTTGTTTATTTTTTATACCAATGTAATCATTTATGCTAGTTTATAATTTACCTCTTCAGTACTGCAACTTTAAGTTTCATATCCTAGTTTTCTGTTGCATATAGTTAGTAGCATGGTGTGGAATATGGGATTCTGAAAGCATAAGGTGGCAAATCACGTTGTGCATCTTTTTGAGTTACTGTTTCTGTATGTTGTGCATCAATGATACAGGTTGGCCTTCAAATGTTTTTTTGAAATAAATCATCCAAATGTCAGAGGTTCCATCTGTTTAGTACTCCATTCCTCATTTGTTCAGAATGTGTTGGTTAATTTATTCTTGCAGTCAAAATGCAGATGGAGAAGTTGACAGCCATTCTCCAGTATGTAGATCCAATGAATTTACATTATTCTCACTCTTGAAAGAGCCGGCTGTTTTTTTTCATAGCACATATTTATTTAGCACTCTGTCTACACAAGCAGACATGTAAGACTTGAAAGCTAACTGTTCTCAGTCAATGCCCACATATAACATTTTAGTTTATAGTAGCAATTACAGGATGTGGTTGCCACAATAACAAGGGACTGGGCTGGGGGCAGGGGGAATTTCTGCCCTACATTCCTGTGTGTCATTCAGCGTTTGTCACTCGTATTACACGAGGGAAGATTTTGGCTTACCCACAAAAATGGGAACTTTTGTTAATGATATTTTTATTACAGGTACTATTCTTTTTATGCAGATAACCAATTTCATGGAAAAGAAAGAAACACCAACTAACTTCTGAAAGCCCAAGCAATTAATGGGTTTGAGTCTCCTGTCAATGTCAGCTCCTTGGCTAATGTTATAAAAGATTAAAGAATGTCTAATTTTAATTTCAGAGGTAAGCATAGCTTTTATATATTCTCTTTTCCCTGTGTCCTGAAATCTGTATTGTAATATCTTGCTGAAATTTTAGTTCATAAAATTCATCTGCTAGGAAGATACTGTGGCACGTCACTATCATTTGCAGGTATCAAATTCACCCCATATTTCCTCTAGTTGTATTTTAAAATCCAAGGATTATTTTCTTAGCTACAGTACACAAAATTGTTTATTTTATTTCTTAATTATTTTCCATGGGTGGTCCTTTATAAAATATTTTAATTGAACTGGGTTAGGGAAAAAAACCATCTGGCTGACACGTTTAGGTTGGCATCTGCATAGAGTTGCATACTGTTCAGTTGTTTCAAATTGAGAAATACAGAATTCTTTATATATTTTGTGGTTACTTGAGTAACATTCAAAAATGCAAGCGTTTTGAACTCTATAAATAAAACTTCATTTCATCCCTTTCCAAGTTCATTCTTAATCTAGCAAACATCTGAGCATTTTGAATTCAAAAGTCTTCATTTTTGTATTGTAGAAATTATTTAATGTTCAGAAAAGTAGGCAAGTTTAAGAAGAATGCTCACACCGGCTACTCATTTTGCATTGCTTATTTACAAAAGGATGCACAGACACAGACTAGGAAGGGATTATTTTATAAGCAAAACAGAAGATCTGGACCTTCTTGAGTCGAAGGCCCTATATTCAGCCTGAAAATACTTTGTCCAGCTTTCCCAAACTTGATAAGTGGGTCTTGGAATCTCTGAACAGAAGAACCCAGAGTTTGAACCTTTGTGGTCTATGTGGATTTGAAGCTCCACTAGCAGTCCCTCTTGTTCTCTGTGAATTTTCCTCTCATCTTACTTTCTGACAAAGTGGTTTAAAGGTAGTAAGGCTACTAGGGATATTCCTAAACTCTTCTGAAGCAGTAAATGAGCTTGGGGTTACACAGAAAATTATATTAGACCTGTGCCAACACATTGCTGACCTACCAAAGAGACCTGATGGAGGGGGTCATAGGGACAGAACCACTGATAGGGCATGTGTGATGGAGTCTGACACGTGAGGTCACACGGTGTGCATGTGTAGCCATGTCTGTAATCCTAGGGCCAGGGAAACCCAACCGAGAAACAGGCAAGAGAATCACTAAATATGTAAATCAAACAGTCTAAACGAAAGAAAAGTTGACAAATAAAAAGTACATAATCTCAAACAATACATGGTGATCCAGAATCTAACCGCAAATGTGGGCTGTGCTTAGCTTAGGAACACAAAACTGTTTCCAAGATGTACTAGCAGTTGTGAAGGGAGAGTTTGTTTTCCTGCCTACTTGCTCCTTTGGCAGTCCTCCACAAGCCCCCCTCCAACTGCACCCCAAGGCTGTGACTCTCTCGTAACATTGACCTTAGAACTCTGGCATGATGGAGGGGTCAGAGGACCCTTTTTAAACCTCAGCCCTTCCCTTGGCAGCACCTTTGCCGACCCACCCTAAGTGGACCCATAGGTCTCTCTAGCTATAAATAAGCTGAAGTAATGGGAAAAGTAGTGCTTTTGCTAAGAGAAGGGAAAAAACCCACCAATTCTAACTCTGAGGAGGTTTTTAAGGAATTTTTTGGCCAGCAGGTTTCCAACTTCAGTGTTCTAACTCGTTTAGCTTACTTTCTTTGTCATCTACAGGTAGTGGACTTGATTGGGTTTTGGGTTGGGTTGCTGTGTGGGAAGATCCTGGTTAAATGTACGCTGTGGAGAGTTCCCTGGGGTCCCAAGCTGTTTTTTCTGATTCAAGTGCTCTCACATGTCTTCTTCCAGTGCCGTACAATGCGTGTATGAGCTCATCTTCATCGAGCAGAACTGCTGCAAGCAACAGTAAAAATTTTTTGGCACAGGGAAGGCAGAGTGAGTCAGCCATCCAACCACGGACGGATTCAGTGATGGCCCTTGTGATAATTGCATACCGTGGTTAGCAAAGGCAAAGAGGATGATGCATTAAGTTCTTGTTGCGTTAGTGTTCCCTCCTGAGAGTGTTATTTTTGCGGGGTGGAGCGGAGAGAGATTGGAAAGGTTGGCGATATATCTGCTGCCAAGTTTCAAAAAAATGACTACCGGCTGCCATCATCAAAGCAGCTACCGGATGTTGATCCCCTAATTCTGGCTAAACTCAACAGCAACAAAGGCAGCTATATTTTGTCTGCACAACTATAGTCAGAAAAAAAGAATAGTCAGATTTGCTAGATTTGGATCTAAGGAATGCAGTGCTTATTTGGATGAGTCTTCAAAAGCCACAACAAGGTACTACACCAAAGCCACAGATCTGGGCTGCCAGATTCTGGCATTCAGGACAGTGATAAAAATAAAAGAGCTCTGTCTTGCTTTGTGCCATGCATTCTTGTGATTTCTTCAAGCAAACAAGGAGTTAGAAAGCAGTGAATACACGTACAAACAAAGTAAGCTGTGTTTGGTATTCAGCAATGCTTGTTGAGTAGTTTTGGGCATAGAGCCCGTAGTAATGAATGGATAACTTTGATCAGGACATTGTGGCCTGCCCAAGTCATTTCATGGGATCTACAATTCTGCCGGGAACATCCCACTATGGCCCTATTAACCAGGGATGTTGGAGCCTTTCCTCATTGTGTATATTCTCCCAGCACACTCATGAAGTGATCAATTTTTATTGGACAGAAAGCTCTGAAATGGCTTAGTCAAGGACATCTGAGCCCTTAAGTTACCCTGATGCTTATCCTGCCTCAATGGGAAAAAATGTTTAACAGGTCTTTCTGGATGATGATAAGATGAATGTTGAGAGCATTAAGTCAGATGCTTGACTTCACTTCTAGGAGACATACTCTCAGTTCCAGCTTGACTCTACTTAGTGTAACAAATATTTTTTTTCCTCTGTAAATCACAGTCATGGCAGTTCTGTGACTCCAAACTGTTCTTTTGATGTTGCTCATCAGTGTGGGGTTATTTGTGAAAACAGTCAATTTCTGGAGGAAATCAGTTTTTCTCCTCTGCCATGTGTATTAGTGGTAAAAAGAGCCTTTTAAAAGGCTATGAAAGTTGCAACAACTGCCATCCTAAGAACCATGAAAACACTGCTGCCCTGTAGGTGGCCCTTACAGATGGACTGAATTTTCCCTTTAACTCTTATACCCTTTGCTTTGTTTTCAAATACTCTGTTTTACAAGTCATACTTGATTGATAAAGCACTGTCTGAAATAATCCCAAGGTGGCTGTTAGTCTGGTCTGGTTGCACCCCCTGCCCCAGCAGTGACATGTTATAGAAACAAAGTCATTCTCCGTCCTTTTCAGTTCTGTTTTGGTTTTACTCTATAATGAAGAGAGCATGGTCATGGTATATTAAATAACTGGATAAAAGTAATGTATACATTACCATTATTCTGCTTCTAACTAAAGTTCCAAGACTAATATAGTGGAGAAGCCTGGCGAAGAATTTATTGATAGTTTTGCCATAAATACAGCATTAAAAAAAAAAAATCCAGAACAACTGTAACGGTACAGCTTTTGACTGACTAAAAAGTAGGCACATTTGTAATATCAAAGAATACTTACGAAAATATCCCAGCTGGATTTTGAAATATGTAGGAGGGAATAAAGCAGAACAATTGCATTTCTGTTTATATTTGCCCTACAATGTAGCCCACTCTGAAGAAACATTTACAGAAGGGAATGATTGAGAGATTGTCTCTTAGAGGCAGCAGGTATTAGGCGCCTGAAATTCCTTTGAGTTATAATTGCTTGCTAACAACAAGATTTTCTAGTAATTATTTTTGCCCACAATATTCAGGGGTTTAACATGCATTATTTTAGGTGGAGAAGATTTTAGAATTCACCCTTTTCCTGTATTTACTTTATAATAAAGAAAAAGCCATGGTATAGTAAAAAACTGGCTAAAAGCAAATTTTTTTTTAAGTGTTATTCTGCCAATAGAAAATGGAGAGCACTTTCTTACAAAAAGGAAGACTTGCTATGCAAATGTTTACTCTATTTCTAGCAAAAAATAAAATTGCAAGAAGCCATCTTTCTGGCTGTAAAGAGTGAGTAGAGTGCTATGAGGCAAGTCTGATTATTAACCCACAGATATAATTGAGGATTTTTGTATTATTCAATGAATAGTACATTTTATGTGTAACTTTTGACATTAAATATGTATGATACATATTTAATTCAAAACCTAAATCCAAATAAAGCAAGCTTCTATTATATCTAAGTTTGTTGTCCTACTAAATTTCACATTTGGCCTCTCTGGTCCTAAATACCAAGATGAAATTACTCAGTGCAGTAGCATGTATTTTTTCAGAAGCGGTGATGAAGCTGAGACCCTGCTGTAACAACATTGTTTAACAGCCATTCTTCTCATGTCCTAGAAATGTATTTGTAAGCATTGAGAACTGCTAGCAAAAGCTGATTTTTTAATAGCAGCCACTATCCATCCTTTTACTTAATGTGATTTAATGACATTTGTTTGATGGCATGTTAAAATAAAATAATGGCCTTTTTTTATATATGTGCTGGGTTTATCCAGAGTTTATTTTCATTGTGCTTTGCATAAATGTACTGCTGCTCTACATTAGAAAAAAATACAATGTTTGGGGAACTCTCAGTTACTTCCTAACATTAACTTGGCCATAAGTGAATATAATACAACAATAAGCATCAAAACTCTAGATGTGGCAGAGATCTGACATTGTTTATCTCTGTTACTCTCAGCCCAAAATGCATACATCACTGCAGCACCCTTGAAGCATTGTTTCCTTCCACTGCTGTGTTAGGAGCCAATCACAGCACCACCAGAGTGAAAGTCAGAGTCATTCCACTCAAAACTATAGCTTCAAGTAAATGCAGTGTTCATGAAATATCATTGCCCACGAGCTGCACTCAGAAGATTATGTATTAATTAGTTATTAACATAAGTGTGTCTTAGCTGCCCATATGACAAGAGAGAGAGGAGAAGATATTGTGAGCAATAGAGACAGATCTGTGCCAAAAATGCCAAAGGCTGTGCCTTGTGGAAGAGCTTTGCTCAGGATGTTGGTCACTCACACTGAGTGCAGCCATAGTTCCAGCTTGTTTTATGAACTGGCCCAGTCCAGTTCTAGAGCATTAAGTATTATTATATTAAAGATTCCCATTTGTAATATAAACTACAGTCATGTTATCAGTTCACATAAAACTCTTTGATTCTCATTGACCGATAAAGTTATAATTGTTGTAGAATCATGGGCCTGTTTGAAGAGTGATCTGAAGGTGTGACGTGCCAACAACAGTTATCCAGTCACTGTTGGAAGCACAGAAACTTGCTGTCTCAGTTAATAAAAAACTGTCTTAGTTTTTATATCTATGCAAATTACCATATTCTTGTTTAATGTTATTTTAGTTTTTTCATTGTGTGTTTATCTTTAAAATAAATTTTAGCTAGATATGACTCCAGAGAGAGATCAAACTTGCATTTATTCATAGAACTTAAGTTTCAAAACAGAGCTGCTAATATTAGGAATTATCATTAATAAAATTTACTACCTTGAAAATGTTATAATCTCCATTTCCTCATCCTTCTGCTTAAAAACCTGGATATGAAATAAGTTTTTCATAAAAATCAAATGATAGATATAAACCTTAGAATGAAAAATAGTTTTAAGATGGAATTTTCTCTTGGTAGACCCATAATAAATCCCATACAGACAGAGAGCCCAGTAAATCTGGTAGATTTCTATAATGGTAGAGTTCTAAAATGGGCCCATATTTAGCTTTACATTGCTGCTTAGAAATCAAGTTCCAGAAAGCCCCAACAGTGGCTACTGTTCTTTCCCTTAGGGTCTGAACAAGGAAATCCAGTGTCTTCTGGTCAGCAGTAAGAATTCACTTTGTAATATGACACTCTTCATTTCTCTCCTCTCAAAAGCAGTAAACCAAAAAATTAAAGGCAGAAGAGATTTTCAACAAATCGTGTAGCATTTGCAAATCCTTATGCACCTTTAATGATTTGTTGGCATGTACAGACTGAAAGCTTCATGACCTGGCCTTTCTCTTGTCAGTTCCTGCTCTCATCACATCATCTAGTTATGCACGTTTCACTGAGAATTCATGCTTTTGCGTTTCTCCAATTTCAGCCCTATTGTTCCAGACTCTTGAGGAAGAATAAGAGTCATAGAAGAGCCACGATATTCACATTAGGAGGCTTATATAGCTCTGCTGCAGCCAACTGAGTTGCACTAGTTTACACCAGGAAGTACTATGCAGTTATTCGATATATATTAGTCCCTTTTTACTAAATTTTTATTCCTGGTTTCTAGCAAGCATGTGGCAATGGCATGCTTCTGCATATTTATGTAGTGGTAACAATTGGATCTTTTCATGCTCAGAGTGACTAACTCCATTCTAGTCAGTCTGTAATTTCTTTCTGACGGACTCGTTATTTCTCTGCTGATGATACGGTGATGGTGAAGGCCAGCTAGACAATTTTAAAACAGGCGATTTTTTGTGAGCACAGAATGTGTATCCAAGCACACTTCTGTCCTAACAGCACATAAACCTACTCATCTGATGACCACTAATTGTAGAACATGCTTATAACACACCACTGTATAGAGCAAACACATTGCTGTACAGCTTTCCTTGCTGCTGTACTTTCTGTTTATTCGTCGTTCTGTGATGCTGTAAATGATGGATACATATTTTTACACAAGTCATTGCAAAGTCTAAGTCTAATTTCTTACTTTGGACTAAGAAAGTTATCTAGTTGATTTGGCTACTTATTCTCATTTAGGTTTTGTTCAAGTTCATGCTGGTGTCAGCATGCCCTGTGACTTCATCGGAAGACCTCAGACCTATTTGAAAAAGTCAGATTACTTGCAACGAAAAGACTTACCAAGCATGACATGAACTGCAGACTCAGTTGGAACTGTATAAACTTCTGAAAGATTTGTTTGTAGTAGGAACAAATGTAGTAAGGAGGGCAGTATTGGGAAATATCTGGTTGTAGTTCTTTGTGCTTTCAATATATGTGCTTCATTTTACATGTATATGTTGAAATTATGCATTCTTCAGATACTGATTTTTGAAACACTTCTTACGACTGTGGTATCTGGACTAGCCTAGGAATTTCTGAGAATTCCACTGCTGCAGCTAGTAGAAATTTCTTGGGAAATCATAGCAAGGTTTTGGTGAATTCTCACACCTTGCATTTGAGTACATCCCTATAGCGGACACTTTTGGTATACAACATTTGGCTCAGAAACATAACAAAACAACAACAGAAACTGTTCATGTAAAATAGCAAAATAAAAGCCTGCATATTTCTGTATGTTTACTATAAGGAGGCGGCAATAGAAATTTCCAGCACAATGACTTTATGCTCATAGGAAATGATGTGGGTATTGTTCATTGTCACTCTTAACAGAGAATGCTATACAGCTGAAATTTATGTATTGCCTGCAAAGCAGACAGATATTTATAAGATAAAGCATTGGCAATTAACACAGCCTATTCTTAATAGGTCCACCACCTTACATTTTTCTGCACCACCTTCTGAAATCAGGTGCTGGGAGGACAAAACACTGGCATTAGCACTGGGAAGTGGAGTCTCAGGCTCTGCTTCCTGTTAATTATGAGCCTGAGGCTCATGGTTGCTGGTGATTAATATTCCTTTATATTTTGCTAGTTTCTTCCTTGTGGGAAAAGATGACATGAAGCTGAAGTAATTTCAAATAACTATTGATATTAATTGATGGTTTGTTTTTTTTTTAAAAAAGTTATTTCTAAATTTGTTACTGACAAATTAAGAATCAAACGCTCATCAGAGTGTGTCATTTAACTAAATCAAATGTACGTAATTGCAGTTAACTATTGTAACCGCTTCTTTTCCTACACTGTTGTTTAATTTTTTTTAAACTTCAAAGTCACCAAATTCCTCCTGATTGATGCACTGATATTTTAACAATGACTTTGTTGTGTACTCCAATCAGACAAGGGCTAATCCCCTTGAGGAATCTGGCAGGGCTGTGGGAATCTTCCAGCCATAATTGTATCTGTCACAAACGTGATGATATTGTCAACTTCAGCTGAGTTGACAGAATGTCCTGTTGATGTTGAGGGTGGATTATATCAACTTTCTCTATTGACTCACAAGTCTAAGGTCATTCATTTATACATTCCTCGCTGTCTCTTGTAGGGTTGGGGGTTTTTTTAAGCTGTTCTGGAAGATGTTAGAGATATAAATGCCTGCTGTATTTAAACAAAGAAAGACTATAATCAGAAACACTAAAAGGAAAAGCCAACAGGAAATCCTAACTACAAAGTTAAAATAAAATTACTAGGGGAAAAAATGGATTTTTTTTTTTAAAAAAATGGTGAATTAGTGAAACTGAAGTCTAATCAATGTACCACTGGGGTAACAAAAGACAACTTTCCTTTTTATTAGTTTTAACTTTAAGAGAAAAAAAAAAAAGAAAAATATGCTTAATGTAGTTCCATGTACAGTACAATCATGGGGCCCCAAGTCTTTAGTTTACTTATTCAATTGTTTACAAGTGATTTTAGCTGAACAATAATGTGTTTGTTTTTCTTTAACAGTTCCTAAGTGCAGAATAATTCCATTGTAAAATAATTTTGGGGGCAACGGATGTTGCAGCTGATTCATTAAATTCCTAAATGTGTAACCTCCTCTTATTTATTCTGGTTTTGGATCTCTGCCTCAAGCCATGATTATCACTTGTTCAAATTCTGGCACAAACCACCCATTTCTCCAGTAATCTTAATAGGGTTTTCCCAAGGGCTAGGAAAAGTCTTGATTTTTATTCTTTGAGTTATTCTACAATTCCACTTTCTCTGTACTTATATACAAAAAATGGAAGATACCTGTCATTGAAAAGATCCAGTACACCCATGACTTGCAAATATTTATTTACTGGATTTTATTTTCTATGACTGGACTATGAAGAAAGAAATTTGCTTGTAGTTTAGTTGTTGGTTGGTTGAGTTTTTTAAGAGGAAGTGGTTAATTTATTTTGATCATGATAGCACTAATGGAGGTCAGAGCCATTATGGTTCTTTAATTAATTTGAAAGATGAGAGAAAAAAAGAAAGAACCCTTATTAGTTTTACTGTCTATAGTATATCTGGGCTCCTTGAAGCCCACTTGGCTTACAGTCAGTTTTGTCAAGAACTTGATTTGGCTCTGAGTGAGATCTTTCAATTGAAATCAGATATCTAAAACCACAAGAATCTAACTTGTTAGAAATTGTGACTGTTCCAAAAATGTGAATCCACAAGACTGGCAAACACACAGTGAGTAGAGGACATACATAAAAGCATCTGCTGCACCCTTAACTTAGGGTTTTGTTAATTTTGCTGCTATTACATCATTGGAAAACCATCTGCACTTTGCCATATGAGATGAGTTTTCTTCATTTGCTGTTCCAAAGCCAGGATATATATTCTGTGTATTAACAGTGACTTTAATCCCAGTTTTCAATGATTAGTACTTGGTCTGAAACTGCTGTGTGGAACCATTTCTTAAGGACCTTGCACCATCTCCTGTCTTCCCACAGTAGTCAAAATGATCATGTGTACCAAGCATGTCCCTGCCACACTGTGAGTTCCCAGACAAAACATGATGCTTCCCATGGAGCAAAGAGGTCTAATTCTTCTGAGTCTGCTAAAATCATACTTAGAATTTTCTTCTATAGGAATTCCTCCCAGTGCCATCTCAAGAATTCAGAGCCAAATGCAACTCCCAGAACAGATCACCAACTAAATTGGTTTTGATGTTAAGGTATGACACTTGTGTACTTCTCATTCAGGGACTTTGCAAATGTGCCTACCACTTTCTTGTGTAACAATCCCTCAAGTAATCAATAAGAAAAGGCTGGAAAAAAGCTTTTCAGACAAATAGTTCTAACTGAAATTTGCCATTTTCTTAAAACTAACTCACCTAGCAAAAACATGTATTTTAAAGGTTTCAGTGGGATAGTTAGTTAGTTTATTGCTCTGTCATGGCCAGTGTGGTATTATTTGTGAACTACACTTCATGTACTGTAATTACTGAATTTGGCTATGATGCCAAACCCCAAGGTATAGGTAATAGCTAAGTAAGACATTTATACAATGAAACTGCAATTTCT
Organism: Nycticryphes semicollaris; assembly: GCA_013400055.1. NCBI lineage: Eukaryota > Metazoa > Chordata > Aves > Charadriiformes > Rostratulidae > Nycticryphes > Nycticryphes semicollaris. Next base: position 55,017 of record VXBJ01004996.1, read on the forward strand.
ATTAATTTGGCTTTCCATGTCAGAATTTTATTTACTCACTACAGCTCTTTATGGATGCTTTGGTACTGAGGGAAAAGTGTGCACTAATTACTATGCAACCTACTCTTGGTCAATATGTGTCTTGCTAATTAGTCTCTTCCTTTCTCTTTCCTTTTGAGTTTATTAGCCCCATAATTATAACAATTAACAATGTTTACTTTTAATCAGTTGTGGTGTTCTAATTTCTTATTTCTTTTTCCATATTATTCTCAATAATGACAGTGTCCTTGCAATATCAGTACCATCTGCAGCTATGGGGGATTACTTGGTTTCCAAGCTATTATTTTGATTCCATCTTATCTGTTCAAATAATGAAAGCACAAATTCCTACTACTAATCACTGTAGTGCTTCCTTATTGTTATCTCCAGCTAAGCTTTTTCATTGGTGTTTTAGTGCAGATCATTCATCATTTCTTGAAAAGCTAATTTAATTCTTATAGACATGAAGAATACAAAAAGCAATTTAAAGTTTCTACTTACACGCAAAATAGTAGAAGATGCGGTGTGACTTGCCAACACTCAGCAGCATGTGAGAGAACCTTTTAGAAATAAGAGCCTGTTTTAGCACAGGGCTCAATCCCTAAAAAAACTTAGCAGTCTGTAGTCTGGAATCCTGAACCTCTAGAAAAGAAAAATCTCCTATTTAGGTCTCACCTACTAATACTGAAGTTGATCTTCACATTGTTTTAAAATTGATAGACAGATACTATATCATACAAAGTGATGGATTCAGCTTCCAGTGAATAACTGGAGAAAGACAATGCTCTCTACAGGGAAATCGTAGTTATCAGGCTCCTTCAGCAGGGTTTTCTCAGTCATTAAACATGTTTTCTAAATTTGTTTTAGCCAGCATTCTGGGCAGCGCAGTACTTTATTGCTAAAACCCAGTAAGCTCAATTACGTGGATTTAAAACCAAAACACTCAGTTAATGTTTTGTATCTTAATAATAAATACAAGGTATTATTAAGCTGAAATAAAAATCTAGAGTATTACTTCACAGAACTGCCATTTTTCAAAGAAGCTTCATGCAGCGCTCTACTGTATGTGAAGACAATTAAACACTTCAATATATTATATAAAAAATAGAAGTTTATTACATTTATTTGGCTTTATATTATTATGTGAAAAAAATTATTCCAGTACTTCGTCATTAACAGCTTCAGGTACTAGAACACTTCTAAGTGTGCTGATGCAAATATTGGGCTTTTTTCTAGGCTTCGCTCTGAGATCTGTACACAACTTCTGAGGCCATGTGCTTCCTTCAAAATAATGTAAAATTAGCAAGTTTGTTTGCTAGTTTTGAGGACATGGTTGTTCACTCTTCCAAGTTTATGCAGTATATGCTACTTGAAAGTGTCTAATGCTTAGGCTAACTGTCTTAAAATTAGTGTTGAATGCTGCACTGCACAATGAATTCTCATTTCAAAAGCTTTTGATTTTTTTAAAGTATCAAGCATAAAACTCTTCCTACATCTTACATTACCTTTGTTCTATTAAAATTCAGAACACATGGCCAGGTCCCAGTGAAGCTAATATTGAAATACTCTGTTGTTTGCCCAGTTACAAGGAAATTTCTACATCCTTGTAACTGCTAGTACTTAATTGTCATTAATGATTGACAGAGAAAAGCCTCCTGGCATGAGTCAGTAAACAGACCATATCAAAAAATACGGGATGCAAGTTTAAAAGGCATTTTTCTGATTAGTTTACAAATCTTTCCTTTTAGCAGGATCCTTTCCTTCCAACTCGTCTAGGCTGTATTTGATCCTCCACATAGAAGATCATCCCCAAATTAATGTCAGTATGTACTGCACATATCTTTTGCTCTTTGGAACAGAGATGTTGCTGCGTGCCCCCAGGCTGTTTGGGACATCTGAATCTCTTTAATCTGACACATGTCAGATTAGTATTCTAGTGGGGCCATAAAGATGAACGTGGTGTAGCCCCACAGGATCTGAAGGATTTGTTAATGATATTGCAGGCCTTTTCTTTGAGAGAGTTGCTCCACCATGCAACGTTATTACTTTCAATTCATATCTGATGGGTGTTGCATGTATTATACAACTAAAACTGTCCTGAGGTTGTTTTTTTTTTTAATTACATATTACGTGCTAACTGCCATCTGCAAAAAATGAATTCCATTCTCTTAACAAAGATGGCTTGTACAATATGTATAGTGTTGGCAAACATGCTAGACTGCATACTTTCCAGTTTGGCTTTACTGTCAATAAGCGTCAAAACAGAGAGTAAATGCTTCTGAGGGAAAAACAAGGATCAGGGTGAAGGTGTGATTCAAGACATTATAGCTAACTATATACATGTAAATGAGAATTCCATCCTTCTTTTACACGGTCTGGAAATAAAGAGCTAATAGATCAAGACTGTTTTGCATTCAATTTTGGAGATAGATATCATCATTTCATATTATCCATATCACAAGTCAAATGAAGCATGTGATTGAGAAAAGAAGGCTTAGGGAAGACCTTATCACAAAGTTCCAGTATTTAAAGGGTGGCTACAAAGAAGATGGAGACTTCTTTTTTGCAAGGAGTCACATGGAAAAGACCAGGGGTAATGGGTACAAGTTATTCCTGGGGAGATTCTGACTGGACACAAGAGGAAGGTTTTCCTCAATGAGAAGAATCAGCCATTGGAGTAACCTCCCCATGGAAGTAGTGGGTTCTTCATGTTAAGATTCAGATGGACAGGGTGCTGGGCTGTCTTGTCTAGACCGTGTTTTTGCCAGGAAATGTTAGACCAGATGATTCTTGAGGTCCCTTCCAACCTGGTGTTCTATGATTCTATGATATTCAGAAGTAAGGAGGGTTCCGATACTGTTATGATAAGAGCAGGAAAGGAAAATCAAGTGAAACTAGAGCCACATGAGACAAGAAAGAGAAAAGATTTCAGAACCATAAGGTAGTTTATTACAAATGGGTGACAAGGAGAGAAGATGAAGATAGACTATTAATTTGGACTCCTGGGCTGGAATACATCATTATACCTTCTAGAAAAATAGTTTAATTAGAGTTCGAGGTGTGGAAAAAGAGATGGTCTACAGGACAAGCAAAACAAAGAAGAGAAATCCAACAAAAGAGAAATTGCATCATCATTTTTTTCTCCTTTTCCATCCTGGCAATGCCATGGTCAGTGTATATAATCCTGAGCATCCAGATAAGCAAAAAATATGCTAGGAATCCACTTCCCATTCTTGAATGCAGGACTGGAAATGAGCTCAAAAGCAGCATAAACTGTCAGTGGGAGTAGTCCATCTCTGTAACTGCTGTGCTTTGTGCTGCTCTGTGTCTTGCTGACACTCCACATGGAGCTTAGAAAGCCTTAGTGTTACCATGGTTGAGTTCTTCCCTAGGCAGAATTGCTCACTGGGACATTTTAATTCAATCAGCTATTCTAGAGCTGGGGTTATGAAGTAAGAAGACTGTTTTACTGAATGTCTTCAGAGAGTCTGGGTGAATCTTCCCAATTAATATGAAATTTCTTCATGTCTTTTAATTACTTTGAAAAACTTGGCAGTGTTATAATCTTTGAGATTTTTCCTATCTTTAATGAAGTTAACATTGATGAATGAAAAATATTAAATAATTTTGAGATGTATAATTTCTAGAAATAGCGCTAGACTATTTCCTTTTATAATTTGTAACACAGCCAGTATAACTGTAGGATATTTTGGACAAAGTCCTAGAAATGCCTCATTTGTGATAAATAAGCTAGGAATTGAAGAACATATCAAATTTGCTTTTTTTTTCTACTGGATATATGAGTTGATAGGGTAATTTCAAATATTATATGCATCGTATCCTGCTCAAGATTATTAAATCATTTAACTGTATGTGTTTTGTCATAGCATTCCTTAGGACATGAAAGGAGATTTTAGTACATCAGAAGAGAAATAGATGAGCATAGCTGGTTATTAATCTGGGAATTTCAATAGATGAATGTCATATTTAAAACTTGGCGTCTTCAATTATTTATACCTAATGGGTGCCTCGATTTGTTCAGTAGAAAGGATACTGCTAATTTCAATACCCATGAATTACCGCCTCAAAGTGCACTTAAAATTTTCTCTGCCCTAAAGCCCCAAATTATGAGAAAGGAGATAAAACAGCTAGCTGTTACTGCTGTTGTGTCAGGCAACATTTATTTGGCTAGACAGCTTTTTTTCATACTACTTACAATAATATGTGTTTCAAAAGTACAGATTAGACACAGTGATAAATCTGGATCCCTTCAGTGAGCCTGAGTGTCTGCATTCAATTACAGCCTTCTTAAAATACAGTGGTGGATTCCTGCTTGTACCGTGCTGGCTGAGTCACAAATTAGTTTAACAATTACTGTCCCCAAAACACCAAGCTTGATTCAGAGCTGGAATGTGAGACCTGAAAATACTCGCTCAGGGTCAACAGATATCTCTTGACACCCACCAAAGGCCTTTGTCTCTTCTCATGTTGCCTTCTTTTTAAAGGTCTGTCTATGAGACACTCCATTTTAAATGACCTTATTTCTTCAATTTGTTTTTATTTTGACAAATACATGCTGCTGCCTTGCATTGGTCAGCATATATAGAAAAGTGTTTTCTTCATCATTTTCCCATGAAGGCTTTAAGCAGCTCTGTCCTTTGTCCCCTTTACTTGTTCCTAGTATCAAAATAATCTCCACACTAACTTTCCTAAGTTGTCCTAGACTTCTTTCTCCTGTAGAGATGAAAATCTTGATATATCTCTCTGGGTATTTTGGGGTCAATTAAAATTCAGTATGGTTAAAGAGATCTGCCAGCCTTTCCTTTCAAACCTTCCCTAGGTCCTCACATGCAGATGATCTAGATATTATACATCTATTCTGTACATAATATCTTTGACATAGGATGTTCCATGTATCCATGGCTAGAACTCTCACATAAACTTTAATTTGCAAATGAACTATCTAATTCCTTTTCTGTGAACTTGGTAGATTGAATACAATACTGCTGTTACCCACTCAGGATGCTGCTGCACCTTTTTTACATTATCTCCAACATAAGGTGCTAATTTTGAATGTCCTTTTCAGCTTAACCACAGCCTCTTCTCATCTTTCATTTGCTACCAAAACGTTCATTATATTCCAAACAATCCATGATGATAGATTCACCGCCTTTTTTTTTCTTTTTTTTTTTTTTTAAGATACTTCTGCCAAAAATGCTTATAAGTAGTTGTTATTGTTATTTAGTTCCCAGCATCCTTCTGCTCATCTATCTAGGCATTGGGTTTTTGTCTGATTTGTTTAGTAAGATGTTTTTCACCAGGGCACCTTCGTTTTAGTGTTTATAGTACAGTGTGGCTCTGATCCATGACCAAAGTTCATACAAGCTATGCTAAAACAAGTAGCAGCAGGTGCGTTTCCCTAACTTAGAATCTTCATAAGACTTTTTTTATTGGGGTTGGGGTTTTTTTGCAGGGTTTTGGGGTTTTTTTCTCTACTTTCTCTAGTTCTAGAATAAAGGGATAAGATTATTTTCTGTAACACCAAACGATGGTCAATACCAGAGGAATGAACTACTGAAAGATTAAATGTCATAACTAAGTGCTTACAGGAACTGAGATAAACTTACAGGAACTTGATAAACAAAAACAGAGGTTACATGAGAAAGACATTTTCTTGAAGATCTGTCTCAGATGATGTTTTACATCTTACTTTTCTTCGGGGGGAGAATAAATAAACCGCGATAAAATAACACCCATGCCCCCACTCAATTTCTTCGGACTCTTCAGGTCTTCATAATTGAGTATATTTTGTATATTTCCCACCGTTTTTTGTCTCCTTGACTTCTGTCTTTCAATTTTCATTGGAATTCTTAGGACAAGTTCCAATTTTAACATTGTATTTCCAATACTATGTTTCTCCAATAAAATTCTTCCTGGTGTGTTTCTATAGTCAGACCACTTATTTCAATAGAATACTGAGATTTATTCCAATATTCCACAGTGAGAAGGTTTTGGACCAGCAGCCATTTAAAAAAAAACCCACTAAAGTAAATGCAATCAGGGAACAAATCTAATATGAATATATCAAGCTTATAAAGTTGACATTGATTTGCTCTTTAGTCTAACCACTTCTTCTAATTGCAGTATGCATATATGATATTCCCTTTGTTAATTTTTAGCTTTTTGTAGGCACCATACAGACATTTTTGTATCTTCTCCAATATTTTTAATAGTTTCCAGTGACTATTCACAGACTAAGTGAGAGCTTCATTTTGAGCCAAATAGTGTCTGTTCTGCTTTCCAACATATATGTTATTTGCTAGTTATTTGAATGTCGTAGCCTCTTTGGTTGTACTTATTTCTATCCTGTTTTGTCTGCCCTGTCTATATTCTGTTCTTACAACCTTCAGAGAATGTTTTTTGGGCCACATCCAAGGCTGTATTTGTTCAGGTGAACGTCAGGAAATTTCAGGGTAAAATAATCCTTCATTCTAACAGTCCGTGAAGAATTTAAATAGATCAATCAAAATGATGTCAGGTATTACTATCTGGGGTTATAAGTAAACCAATATTTAGGGAGGAAAACTGTCTAAACAAATAAATGCCTACGAAGTTAATACTTGGGAAGATCTGTGAGCAAGAGGAAAAACCATTGTAACATCTTTTCCATTTCATATATTACTTAATCCGAAGTGTGTTTGTTTGACGTTTCTATTTCCTGTTTGGGTAGTGCATATGTGCTAAGTTTTGATGATGAGTTATTTGTTTGTGCAGTTGGACTTCAGATAATCAAAATAAAAATGTTTAGAGCTACACATCAAAGCCAATATTGTAATTACTTACCATTAAAAATGCTCTACTTCGATAGAAGGAAATAACAAGTTCCTAACAGCAATTCCAAACAAGTAAGCGTTTCAGATTAAGAAAATGATATGCTATGCTTAGATCTCTCTGGGTCCCAAACCTTGGCCTTTGGGACCAAATCAGGGGTTTTCAGAGTGCAGCTTCATGCCTGCTCTTGACTGTTTTTCTAACCCCCAGAGTCATTGCGCCCTACAACCTGACACACTGAAGTTGCCACACAAGTTTCCGCATCCAGGGCAGTATGGTAAAAAGTGACTGCAATGATCTGTGCTGATGACCGGAGAGCATCCTGTGGGGCTGGAATATCCAATAGCCCAAATTAAAATGTTCAAAGCCATGGTTGCCCTTTGCAACATGCAGTACTGTGAATCTGTGACCAGTTTCTTAAAATCTTCATCATAATATTCAGTGGGTTATCATTTTCTTATTATCTGATGTCATCATTCCCATTACTAATTACTTAATTCAGCTGCTAAGCCTGCATGTAAACACTGAGAGCAGGACTGTGTAAGTGTTCCTGAGTAACTGTTCCCGCTGTGTATTTTTAAACAGCAAGCAATTTTTAAATAATTAATGGAGGAGGAAGAAAAAGCTGCTGCTTCCATTGGATCCACTACCACAGCAACCATCACATCACTCCTTATCTCATCTGTAAATTGCAGTGAGACTTACATGTGATTTGGACACATGTGGGTGCCTATGTTTAGAAGCAAACTTGATAAATTAATATAAAAAGGATGTATTAATAATTATTTCCTTTCATCCTAGGTAAGCTTTGTTATATCAGTAGGCATTTCACTTTATCTTTTTAGGAGTTAATGATGACCAGTGAGAAAACTAATATTTATTACAAGAATATTTGCAATGCAGGTATTATACTTTCTGGATTCATGTTATTGATAGACCATCATGGTTCTAACACCTTTTGGAAACAGTGTGTGGCATTTATCTGTTTGGGAAAACGCTCTGATCTGAAAATAGTAGAGACATCTATTATGGGGACTAGCTCAAAGCGTACTCAAAAAGTGGAATGCAAAAGGTCCTACAGCTTTTTGAAAATTAATATGCATATTATGCTAATTTTATTTTATCAGGTAACATTGTGAACACGCTGTGTGAAGTCTCTGGGGTTAAAATATCCTTTAAACAGATGTTTATTTTTGGACAGGCCTATTGAGTTGTCTCCTATTGTATGTTAAAGTAGCTGCTGTCAGAGGTCACAGAGAGTTCAGTTTTACAAAGGCACCCCTATTTTGTAGAAAATGAATCTTCAGGGTCTTTAATAGGAACAAACAAAAATACCTCTAATAAAACTTTTTTAGAATGTTTCAGTTGGTGAACTTTCCAGAAAGAAAGGAGAAAAGTAGTGTAAGGATACAAGTTTGGACAATACACATAAACATAAAAGCACATGCTGTTTTCAGGAAGTGTAGATACCTGAGTATGTCTTTAATGCTTCTGCCCCGGGATCATCATTCTTGCTTATTTGTGCTTGTTTCTTCCCCGTAAACCTACATACCTATAAAAACATTCACTGGCTTCTGTTTTCCTGATCAGCAGACACTAATCAAAAGGCAGGGACCCAGCGAGGTGAGGCTGAGGAGTTTGGAGTCGCAGGCTGCAGTGAGGCCAACCTGTATCCATCTCTCAGTGTCGTCGGGGTGAAAGAGTAATTCAGCCCAAAACCACAGCTCCAAGTAAATGCAGTGGTTGTGAAAAGAACAATCCGATTGCCATGGAAAGAGAGCTCCTTACTTTTTCCCGGGAGGAGGACAGCTTTAGCTGCAGAAAATCAACTTTCGTATTGGTGTGGTCATTCATTTTGTGTCTGTGAGGTACCCAGAGTGATTTGTTTTATTGACCCACTTAGCGGCTGGCTTTATCTGTTGTGACAGCCAGTTCCAATCTGTGAGGCTGAGAAGAGCTGTCTGAAGTCAGACACCTGTCACCCCTATGCAGCTACTGGCGTAGGACATGAGGGCACAACCACAGGGAACAGTACCAGCACGTAGAGACCCGTCCGAGCCGAAACCTTCATTTTCCCTGCAGATCCTTTAAATGAGTACTGCTGACAGTGGGCACCTATGTGCTTAGCACTAGGCCTCTTAAGACACTAAAAATCACAAATTCTGTAAAAGTCTGGGACATCAGAGTGTTTCGTTGGAACTGGAAGGGCATTAAGTGGGAATTCTAATGGGAGACTGGTGCAAAGTGATTCATTCTGAGGGAAACGGGTTTGAAAATAGAAACTTTGCAGACAATTTCTGAGACATTTTCTTGCAATGTAAGTTGTGTAAGTATTAAATGCATCTTTTTTTTCAGAAGGTCTAGACTGAGAGGAATGTTTGGAAACCGGAGGAGTTCGTGTTTACCATTCACGCTTTATATGCAGCATGTCCGCGGTGTCTGGGTCAGATGGGGTGGATTAATTAATTGTTTCTATTGCAATGAGGAGTGAAATGGTTAATACCGGGCCCCGCACTGCCAGTCGGGCAGGCCGGTGCCCATTCTTAGCCGTGTCTCTCGAAGGAGGCAGGTGAAGGGGCCCTGTGTGACTTAAACCGCCAGGATGGCGGGTCCACCCTCATTCGGACTCTTTCCAGAGACCCTTTAGCCAGTTCGCTGGGACAGCTGTGACACGGACGCGGCGGGGCACACCGGGCCGCCCATGACCGGGCTGCCCGCGGGGCCCAGAGCGGGACGGATGGGGCCTCCCTCCCACCGCCCGGCCCCGCTGCGGGCGCCCCGCACCCCCCACTTCCCCGCGGCTGCCGGGCACAGGCTCCCCGTGTCGGCCCAGCGGTGTGCGGGGGACGTCAGTGTGAGGGGGCCGGTCCTGCGAAGGGCAGGGCGGCCGCGTCCCGTCCCTCCCCGCCCCTCGGCTCCCTCCCTCCCGCCGGCGGGGCGCGGGCCGGAGGCGGCGGGAGCAGAGCCCCAGCGCGGAGGAGCCGCCAACTGCCCGGCGGAGGTGAGGTGGAGGAGGAGGAGAAGGCGGCGGCGCTGCTGCTGAAGTTGTGGAGGAAGAGAGAGGGAGGGAGAAAAGGAGGGAGGGTGGGAACCGCTGGCCGCCTTTCCATTCATTGCCCGTGGGGCAGCCGTCTGCAGCTCCCCTTGGGCCAGGGCCGGTAGCCGGGAAACCGCCTGGCGGAGGACGAGGGACGGCGCGGAGGTGGCGGCGGGAGACGGAGCTGTGGCGGGGCC
>VXBJ01004996.1:65523-109233 GCA_013400055.1 Nycticryphes semicollaris
CAGGGAGCGTGAGGAGGGGAGGGAGCGGGAGCCGGGCTGCCCCCGGACAGGCCAGCGCCCGCCGCGGCACCTGCGGCCTCTCCCGGAGTGGGCGGCCGGGAGCCGGTCATTTCCTCAGCGAGCAGCTCTGGGGAGAGAGGGTTCAAAGCCCACCTTGGCGCCTTCTCACCTTCGACGTGTTCTTTCTTCGTCTCGCCGTGCTGGGCTCGGCCCTTGAGTGGGGAGTCGGGAGGGGGGGGCGAGGGTATTCCGTTTCTTAGGGCCCTTCAGGAAAGGGTAAGAAGTGAGTGGCTCCGGAGGAACTGGGTAACAGACTTAACTGGGGGAGGTTGGATCCCATCATTCGTTTGGGAGTTGTGGGTGCCTTGGAGCAACATCAAGGGAAACACCGGGGGCTGGCAGCGCTGTGTCCGGGCAAGTGTGCCCGCTGCCAGTACCTGGTGTGCAAGGGGGTGGCTGGGCTGCTCCATCGCAGTGGGCTCACACCCAGCCAGAAGTCAGCAGGGAAGAGGCTGCCAGTGTGTGCATCCTGGTGAGAGACATGTAATTAACAATAACTGAAAAAAAAACCTCACAAAAACAGAAAAAAAGCTCTAGCAGACCTCATCTAGGAGAAAATATTGTATATGTTATTAAAAGGTTTGGCTTTCTTAGGGAAGCATTCCTCCATTACAGATACCTGAAATGAAAATTACTGCTTGGTCCCAGTCCTGCGTAATTTCACACCTGCAAAAAGCCCTGTTGTTTTCAAGGGGCTTGCTTTGGTCACAGGAGCCTTATAGAGCCGTAACTCATCAGGGCCTAAATAAAACACAAAGTGTGCACAAAGAGTGGCTTATTAGAAAGTGTCAGTGACGCTAAAATCGATGTCCCATTTTATTATTCTGAATAAAACATGCTGCAAAAATACCATCCAAATTTATCTCTCTCACTTTCTTGAGTTTTTTCTCCCTTTCCACCCATTTTTAGATGCGGGATACAGACAGACTTCCAGTGTGCTCTGTTAGAGCAGTTGTTAATGGGCGGGTTTTATCTCAGACACAGTTTCATGGGACTGACCATTCTTTGACTTCCATTACATGTGCTTATTGTAGCCACTCCAGCTTTAATCACATAGCTGCTTTCTTGACAAGTTTTCTCTGCCTGGGTCATGGAGTGGGTTTAATCAGTACTTAGGAAATTGCCCACTTTATCTTTTTTTTAGTTAATCATCTGTTTTTATTAAGAATTCTGGGAAATGCTTGAGTGATGATGTACCCGCATGTTGGGTAAGTAACTGTAGTGTGTCATTTGCCTTTAAGACTATAAATCACTGGGAATGGATGCAGCATTTCTGTATCAGAATGTTGGAATCCTTTTCTTTTACCTATTTAATCAAAACATATTCCTCCACATCTTCTAAGTCACTCTTGATTGTACTGGGCTGGTAAGTTTGGATCAGGAATACCTGCTGCCAAAGACTGAAAGGAAGTCAGTAATTGGCGTGATCCTTTCTCATGTTCTAGCTTGTAGCTGTGAAAATTGCTTGTGGTGTTCTGTAATAGAGTAGGACAGTGACATACTAAGCGGTACGTATTATTGCATCAGCATAACCTGGTTGGACCGCAGGCAACTGTATAGCTGGCACCAGGCAAGGAACCCAGTGTTTTGTCTTGCGTACAGTGTAGACATTATTTAAATAATAATTACACGAAAAGAAGGATTCGTTATTTTTCTGACTGATGCGAGGAATACAATTATTCATTAAAATTTGTATTTCCAGAAGCTTCTCCTTTGTTAGACATTCATTACCAGTTGGAAGGCTCCCCAGCGGCAGAGAAGCGGTGGTTGCAACAAGGAGATGTGTTGAACATGGGATGGCAGCTCCTAGCTGATGTAAGATTCCTGATTACCCGCTGTAGGCAACAACCAGTTTCTAGGAATTTCAACCTCAGCATCTAAAAGCCAACTCATTACAAGAGGAAAAGGAAAAAAATCTCTTGATGTAGAATAGCCCCCACTGAAGCAGCTAGGCTTCCCCCTCACCATGGATCAGTCCCAGAGCTGTTTGGTGAGGTTTGGAGGGGAGGTGGTGGTGGCTGCTCAGCTGTCCCTAGCTGCCCTCACTTCCTGTGCACACCTGTGCGTGCATGCACGGGCACCTATATGCACACACGGCTCCTTTTGCTGGCAGACCCTTCCTACTGTCCAGCCTGCGGGGAGGAGAGGAAAGTTCAACTTCTGAACTGCTGGTGGCTTTGGCAATGAGAGAAGCCGTTTTGTGTCCCCATTTCTTCCTTCTGCATGAACAGGGGCTTTCTGTGTCTCCCCGTTTGCCATTTTTCCTCTATGTTTTCAGTGCCTCCTTTCCTCCACAACCATTCCCACTTTTTTGCTCGCTGCCTAGGGGATAAATCATTTGGGTGTCAACATTTTGAACTCATTTAGGAACAGGGGCAGAGGTGGTGAGAGGCTGGAAGGTGTTACTGGCTCTGAGAGGCCTTTCTTTGATGCAGAGACAATTGCTGATGTGATTATAGCTGACAAGTCTGTTAAAATGATGCCAAGGACTTATGCTTAGATTATTTCTCCCTTCTGGTTTTTCAGCTTTCACAAAAATTGACAGGATTCTCCCAGGTCATGGTGCCTGAAATCTTCACTCCACAGGTGGAACTAACAGGGTGTGTTCTTCTAAAATCATCTTGCTTTGCACAGATAAACTTGAATTAAGCTGAATGTACGGCCTTTGTAAAGCCCAGATGAAGAACTAGTGTTGTTATCACTTGTCTTTTAAAATTGCTGGGGAGGTACATGGTCAGATAGACTCAAAGTTCTGTGACGGACTGTTCTATTATTTTAAGCAGTCGTCTAAGTAAAGCAAATAGTTTGAGTTATTTATGTTACATTACTGAAAGTAATTAAAGCATTTTGTAAAATACTGCTGATCTGAGATCTTAATTTTTTTTTTTTTTTAATTGCCTGAGTTTCTCTGTGTGTTTAGACTTCACAAGGTCAGACATAAACCACGGATAAACATTTCAACACCAGTTAATCAGGGAATAATCAATTTTCCTAAAAGTATTTTCATAGAAGATAATTTTGTGGAAGGCAATTCCAAATAAAACAAAATCCACAATGAAAAAATAATTGAACTATAAATTTGTTGCAGAAGCAAGTGAATGACTGCAAAAGTGCCCTATCTATGTGAGTAAATCAGGAATATATCTAAAATTCTGAACTCGGGGGATACATGTAGCGATCGGGCAATTACATTTTATATGACTGAGCACAAATAAATCATGGCAGAAGGTATTTAGAGGCTGCTGGGCGTTTCACACAGTTTATTGGATCCAGCTTCTGATTCAGTATATATAATAAAAAATAAAATTGCAGAAACCCACCCACAGTCTGTTACTAAAGATTATTTTCTCCAGGTTTCCATGTATTCCGGTCCTGATAATCATACTTTCTCAGCTGTGTAGTAAAGTTAGGTATAAACTCCTTGAAGGAGAATCCAGAATGTTTAGACATAGCTGCATGAGCACAGTGCTTCAGTGATATTTGTTCCTTAAAACATTTCTTATTTGTTATGGTTTAAATGTTGATGGTTGGCATTTACTTTGAGGGTTTCTATGAGGCCCATGGAGACAACATGGAAACTAAATGACAAACTATGAAAATGAAATGCTATAACAAGAGGGAAAAAAAGTCTTTGAGAAAGCACCATATTGTGTTGCAGCCAGTGAGAGGACTGTAATAAATGAACCCAGACGTACAAGGAAGCCTTACTTTAAGCTGATTTTTGGATCTTTTCATTTTCACCTTTACATGGCTTCTATTTCTCAGGAATAATTAATGAAGCAATATTGCCGAAGCAGCTGCACAGCCTCCTTTGCCATTGGTACCAGTGCCCCATTTCAAATTACTTTGTCTTAATACTGTCTTATTATAGAATCATAGAACCATTTAGGTTGGAAAAGACCTTTAAGGTCATCTAGTCCATCTGTTAAGCTAACACTCCAAGTCCATCCGTAAAACGTGTCCCTAGGTGCCACATTTACATGTTTTTTAAATGCTTCCAGGGATGGCAACTCAGCCACCTTCCCTGGGCTGTCAAGCCTGTCTCAGTGTTTGACAACCCTTTCAGTGAAGACACTTTTCCTAATATTTGATCTAAACCTGCCCTGGTGCAACTGGAGGCCATTTCCTCTTGTCCTATCGCCTGTGACTTTGGAGAAGAGACCAAGCCCCACCTCTCTACAACCTCCTTTCAGGTGATTGGAGAGAGTGATAAGGTCTTCCCCTCAGCCTCCTCTTCTCCAGACTGAACAACCCCAGGTCCCTCAGCTGTTCCTCAGAGGACTTGTGCTCTATACCTTCACGAGTTCTGTTGCTCTTCTTGAAAACTAATGTAAGTATTGTTATATCCATGTTTTACACATGGTATCTAACATCATATCTTTGAAAATGTCTTGGGTTTGAATTGGCTTTAGAGGTCACTAATTGGCCTTCATGCTTGCTGACATCTGACATTGCTAACATTGTATATGTTCTTATGCATCGTTTATGACTATTCACCAGTAACAGTATTAATGCTTGTGCTCTTCTCCAGATGAGTAACAATAAGTTTTGCAGATAAAATTGTGTAATAGGCTTTAATAGTACAATCAGTGTTTATTTTCAAGTGTGACTGCGAGTTGTTGGCCTTTCATCTTGCAAGATTCATTTTGATCCCAAGTGGGTTTTTCTGTTACAGTGCTGTAGAAAAAAAGTCTTGTAAGTTTACTGCTAATAGAAATGGCCAATGTGAAAATTGTTGTGATTAACCTGGGCCTGGTCTGAACTGAATATGGCATTAGTTTATTAAAAGCCATACAGTTTTTAAACAGCATTATTCAAGCAGTATGGCTTCTCAGGTAGCTGAGGCTGTTTAGCTGTGACAGAGCTTTCTTGGTTCAGCTTCTAGGCATAATCTCTTAAACCTGTTTGGAAGGAATCACCTGTGATGTGGGATGGTAAATTCAGTCTCTGTATTTGATCTTCTGTTGAGATTGCAGATGGGGTGCCAGTTGGTGCCATCTGTGTTTATAGATTTTGTAATAGTATTCACTGGGAGATTATCTGAAAGCCAAATCAGTTTACATAGGTCAGTGAATTGCAGCTTGCAAGGCTTATGTCTGGGATCTTTGTAAACAGGTTTTTCAGAGTTTTCATTGAACTTTCAGTTGTCAAAATCTGACCTCATCTCTAAAGTGTGTGGTAGTGCTAATGCACCAAATTTATATGCTGGCAAATGCATTTGAGAGAAGCTTTATTTTAATGGTTACTTGCTCTTGTTTTGTCTCTCAGCATGTGCGTGTTGCTTTGATACATCCTGTACAAACTGTGATTTTGTCGAGGGAAAGCAGTAGCAAAAAACATTTTCACATATAGGGATAGTGTTTTTTTTTCCCCTGAAATGTTAGATAAGTGATATATGTATACAGTATTATAAACCTTGTCACTGTTCCTGCATTAAAATACCTGTAAAAGAGAAGATGCTGCAGATAAGAGTATGTTTTGTTCAGATGTCTGGAGTTTATTAAAGCAAGATTTGTATAGAATTTCTCCAGAGAGTTCTTTATGCGTAGAGAACAGTGGCATGTTTCTACATGTGTATTAGTACTGATGGATATTATGTACTGAACTGTGCTTGTGATATAAGCAGTGGAGGGTATCTCATGCAAATGCTATAGCTGTCAGCCTTTTATGGAACTCATTTATTCCATAAAATTAGGCAGTAAGTGTACATGGCCATTATGACAATTTTAGCAATTATGACTATTTCAGAAGAGATGCCTGATAAAATCTGAGCATCATTCTGCACAGGCAAGTCTGAATAATTTAAAGTGTATAAGAAAATTTCAAATGTGAGTTCAAGTAGATTACATATGGTAGCCTATTCTTTTTATAGTTTTTACATGTTGAGATCAGTTGCACATACGTTAATTTTAAATTCAGTCATATTTGTTCATTTATTTTCGTGCTTTTAGAAAATTGTTTTAACTTAGCAATTCAACACTTAAGTGGTGTGGCAAGTTTAGCATGGTAATGAACTTATAGTTTTATGCTCAATAGAAGGTTTCATGCAATGCTATGTCTCTTCTCTCTTTCTCTGCATTGATTTTTCTCAGGATGGCATTTCTCTGAAATTGTTAATTCCTCAAAGGTAAACCAAGATTTATTTTTTCTCTCTATTTTAGGTGTTCTTTAAGCTACTCGTAGACATAGTACATGACAGCTAGCATGCAAGATTTTCCACAGACTGCCCAGCTGATTGCTCTGCTGAGATGCTAGATAATTTAGAAGAGGTAGCCAGTTTGCAGAAATGTGTATGAGGTTTGTATTGTGCCTACATGTTTATTCAGTCATTAGTCATGATCATGACTGCATAAAATCAGTGTAATTACCTTCAAGCAATCTTTATATCTAAGTGACCCAGACCACATTCCATGACAGCCCTGACAGCTTGAATTAGAGCTTGCCTTTCATCGCAGCCAAATTTGGAGTACAGAAATATTCAGCCTTTCTTGAGCTTGCTCAGTACAAGAGTTGGACATGTTAACATGAAAGACTGGAAGTCTAGTCTAAAACAGAGCCTTATGAACATTCTTACTCATTGGCAGTCAACCAGCCCCTATGAGCAGAGTTTACCTAGTTTTTCTGTTGTACATTGTATGCGTTGCACAGTAGATGTGCAGTCCATTGTTTTCAGGGTGCATCAGGAGTGTCCCACATGCACGTATGCACCGTACGCTGCATAGTATGCATCTGCTTCCAAGCCACATTTAAAGAATGTCTGGGGAAGGTCAGAGTATACAACTCCATGCTTTCAGTGCAGATTGTTCAGCTCTTGGCTTCTAGTCTTCCTTTCTTTCAACAAGCATTTTGGAGTTGGGCAGGGAAAGGGTCTGGATGAATAGTTTTGTGTGTGAGAAGGTTGTCTGTAACCTCATTTTTTCCAAGGCAGCCCCATAACTTTTTTTGTTTGTTTGTTGAATCACTGAAGAGATTCTGCCAAAGGTCACAAGGAAAAGATCATAAAAAGACAGGACTGGGAGAGGACTTACGAAGTTGTTTAGTCCATTCATCCGCCTCAGGACAGGATCATCCACATCTGTCATCTGTGACTTCTTAAGAAACTCAACAGTCTCCCTTACATCATGATGCCATGAGAAAATTTTCTTTTCTTGTTATCCGAATTACACTTTTCTTCTTGGAGTTTAACACCATAGCTGCTCATCCTGCATCTGTCTTGGACAAAGCAAATAATTGTTTTTCTTCTTATAACGTGTTTTAGTATGTTTCTTCTTAATTTTCATAGCCTGCTATTCTTTAGGCCCAATTCTTTGATCTCGCAGGTGCTGTTTTCTGTACACCACTTATTTTTGGTGCTTTTCTTTGGATTGTCTTCCATTACTTCACATCTATTTTATTCTCTTCAAGTTGACACTTTGTTCCACTTGAGGTTTTAATGACATTGAATAAAATGGAATGGGATCCTCTTCATACCTGCTGATACACTGCATGTCTTCTTTGCAGCACTGTGACTCTCTTTCATGGTCAGGCAGTGATCCACCAGATCTTCATCCAAACACACAAGTTCTAAGACATTGCTCTTAATGATTGTATTATAGCTGGTTATTTCTGCCTAACTGTACCATCTTTCACATGTTCTTATAGAAGGTGACACATTTTTTTCAGGTCATACCTCCAGTTCATTTTGAGTTCTCATCTTTTCCTCCAGTAAGTGTACTACCTTTCATAGATTAACATTGTCTGGTAACAGAGTAGCATACTTCACCACTTTGTCCAGATCCTGAAAATACTGAAGCAAATATTCTTCAGAAACCTTACCTAAAAATCTGGAAGACATTTCTAACCAAGTCTCTCTTTTTTCTGCTTGTAATGGTCCTTTTCAGGGAAGGAAATGTAGAGGAAAGAGAAAATTTTACAAACTTTACGAAATACAAAGTATATTCCTTGTCATGCAAGTGTTTTAAATTAGCCACATGTATTGAAGAATCTGTGGAAACTAAAATTTACCAGACTCCTGGTAGTCCTGTGGTCTGCCGGGAAAGCAATTCATGCAGCTGCAGAAGCTGGAGCGAAACCTCCTTTCTCCTCAGGTCTTTCCGTTAGTTTACAGGTGATGGAGGTAAATATTTTCACAAGAAACTGGTGGCCTCCATCCTTCTTGATTTTTGTAATATTAATACCAGTTGACTGTGTAATCAAAGCCCACTGAAAAATGCACTTTCAGGGGTAGTAGCTATAGTTTAAAAAATACAAATGTTGGGTGGAAGAAGAGGAGAACGGCAAGGTTAACCTCTGGCACAATTAAATGTCCATAAAAAAGCAGGTTAAAAAGGAATTTGAGGAGTAAGTCCAGGAGCAGGAAATCTGCTGCAGAATCTGTAGGACCAACAGATTATTGGAGAATAAAAAGTACATTCAGAGAAGGCAAGGCCATAGTAGAAAGACTAAGTGAGTATTTTCCTTATATCTTCATGGTTGAAGAAATTAATGGAGTTTTCTGCACAGGAGTTCTTTTTTATGGAAGACTCATTAGAGGGTTGGTCTCAAATTGAAACGTTGGCAGGAGATAGAGAAGAATTGGCAAAAATGAGCAAGAGCAAATCGCCACATTCAGATTCACTCAGGAATGAAATAACTGCTGATTGTCTGATTGTGCTATTAATGGCGGAAAATGGTAAATGCATGGCATTTTAGTGGGATACCAGGGGAGATTTGGGAACTACAGAGCAGCGTGCTGGCAGTCTGTGATACACAGGTGTACCAAGGAGCAGACATAGTGAACATCTGTATAAATAGGAGGTAGTGGGAACAACGTATAACGAATTTTTGAAGGGGAAATAATGCTTCATCAGCCTGGAGGCATATAGATGGTGGAGAGCAAGCTTTATTTTTAGGCTTCTTAGATTTCAGAAAGATTCTTAAGGAAAGCAAGCTGCCATGGGAGGAAAGAGAAGCTTCTTACATGGATTCTGCTTTCTTAATCGGAAAACTGAGTGCAGATGTAAATGGTTTGTTGTTACAATGGAGGGGTTATCAGTGGAGATGCATGTGGATCTACTGCAGTGCCTCTGCTGTTCGTTTTTTCAAATGTGATTTAGAAGAAAGGCTTGATTATAGCGTTTTTGTGTGCTGCTGTGTTATTCAGGGTAGTAAACATCTGTAGAAATACTTTATAAGACCAAGTAACTAAGCAATAAAACAGTATATGCAACTTGGTTTTGAAGAAAAACTGATGATGTATCAGGGGGGCAGGGAAAGCAGACCTACCTGTGCTTGTAGAGCGATAGGCTCTGAGCTTACTCTTAGCTCTTGGGTATAAGAAAGACTCCAGAGGTGTAATAAATGGTTTCGCAAGTATGTCAAAAAAAAAAGCAAACTGAGTGTTAGAAATCTGGGAGTTTATAATTCTGTCTTAAAGGAATAGAGCACAAATTCACCATTTTGTTAATGGTGTACCCACAGTTTGAGCGCTGTGTGCATTTCTGGACCACCAACTCAAAAAGAATCCAGGAACGCTGAAAAAGACCCAGAGAAGTGCTGCAAGGACAATCAGTGATGCATGGATTCTTTGTTCCATACAAAGAACAATTAAGTTAATGAGGAAAATAGACGAATAGGGGTGCAATGATAGTAAATATTAATAAATTCGTGAATGGCTGGGTAAGGGTGATAGGGATCAGTTACTTATTGTCTCTTCCCAGTTCAAGCAGTAACGAGCATGGCAATGAAACTAGCAGGTGCTGGGTTTGGGACAGCAAAAAGAGGAGTGTTATTTCTTGCACATATCACCAAGTTGTGTAACTCCACAGGATGTGGTGGATACTGGAAATTTATACCGATTCAAAGGGAAACTGGACAAAATGAATGGAAGAAAAGTCCATAGAGAATTATTAAATACCTAAGCATGACCTCTGGCTTTGCAAGTCCCTGAGCTGCAAACTGTTGGAGACTGGAGAGTATTTGGGGAAAGTATGACTAAATGCCTACACTATTCTTATCCTCTGCCCCAGACATCTGCTTTTGGCTGCTGGGGGTACTGGGTAGAAGATTTGACCTGGCGTAATTTTAGATTTGTCTTTTTAAGTTGTAAAAACTCAAGACATTTTTCTGTGAGTTAGCGGCTCAGGGTAGCATCTTGCAGATCTTGTACTTTGTAGACCAAAAGCCTCCTATTCATTTTCCTTATAATTTAAGACAGAAGTACATTTTTAACAAAACACAAAAATTACCATGAACATTTGTCTGTCTCCTGTCAGCTGGCGTCAGCTACAAATTATGTTTCATTTCAGTCATGCTAAACTGCCAGATGAGATAATACATATTGTCTCATTTAGGAAATCTAAGCAGCTATGTCTGTAATCCTGACTTGTTTTTTCTGATTTATTTTCTACTATGCGTGTGTGAAATTGTATTTAACATGGAAGTTCTTCCTTTCTCTGCCCTTTTCCCTTCTACTACAGATACAATTTAACTGTTGACACGAACACAAAATATGTGAGATTCCCTGCAGAGCTGGAGAACAGACTGAAAGCTCTTAGGTTCTCTGGTTGGGACAGAGCACTATAGAGAGAGAAGGATGCTGTGTGCCTTATTGTTCTAGAGACAGTGATTTACTGGATTGGTTTGGAGTATTAATTCAATGATAATTCTCTAGGGCATTCTGAGGCAGATCAAAAATGCGTAACTACATGATGCAAACATCTCTCATGAACATACCTCGTAAGCCCAAGTTTTAGTGTTAACCTTGTACTAGTAGATTTTCTGCTCTGTCAGATACTGCTTGTCTCTCTATAACTCGCATGATGCCAGATCAGGTATTGTCCATCCTCTTTCAGCTGGCATGAAGTCAGCACGAATACAGCTCTGGCAAACTTGACAGAAATGTGATTGTGTCCGCACCTGCTCGGGGGTAAATTTATTGTGTGGTGATCATACCAGATGGTAACATACCAGATGGTAATCTGGCATTAATGAAGACACAGCCATGTGTTGCACATGCATTCTTTACTTTTCTGTCATGTATTAATGTATTTAACTCACTTTTGCTGTTTTTTCCGAAGTGGCTATGGGGATAAAGTTAACACTGCCTTTCACTCCAGACTGTATCTGCAGGCTTCTTCATGTCTTACCATCTAAATGTTTCCTCTGTTCTTGTAATACCAAATAAAGAATTTTATCCTCCCTTTCTCTGTGGTGTGAAGCGTGGAGGAAAAGTAACTTTGCCTGGAGGGGGAAAGCCTGTGCAGTGAATTATAATACCATATAGCGCTTTTTGTACCAGACGTTAGCCCATTCCATGTTACTGCAGGTTATCTGTGCTGCTTCACTGGAGGCTGGGTTAAAAAGGCAAGGATCATGCAGGAATTAGGAAGTTAACCTTCCTGAGTCTTTGTTCTTACATTTGCTGCTGAAGTAGATGGTTAATACTGAAACTCCATTCAGCTTAAGTACTGAAGTGGGCTGCTTTGAAATATGTGGATTTGGAGATTGAAAAGGAAAGTCAACTTTGGGTTTGAGTAAGTGAGACTATTGAAGTTTGTTGTAAATAACTGAGTGCTGTTTTGTTATTGTTGGGATGTTTGTATACAGTAACTGCTTTGATCTCTGCACACTGAGCAAACATTAATTAAAGTTACTGCAGTAGGGCTGTTTTGAGACTACCATAAGAATAAACTGCAGGAAAACTTAGAAGTCTTCTCGTGTTCAAATACCATCACTTGATACCTGCAAATATTTGAAGTGATGAAGTAGTTGCATATCCGAGAAACAGTTCTCTTCTCTGAAGGTTTATTAAAGCTGTGCCAAATGCAGTTAGTCAAAGTCAACAGCATCACAGCTGGGTATTTCAGAATTGATAAAGGAAGGCAAGTTTTCTGTTTAGACAGGAAAGTCATCCAGCTCTGCTAGACCGAAAGACCTCCTGTATGGACAGGGAAAGGTTTGGCCATGTCATTAACTGATTATACTGAGGAGTATGTCAGGTAACATGAAGCTGCTGTTTAGATGTCTAGCAGTCTGCCTTTTCGCTGAAGGATAATGTAAAATTCTTTGCTGGAGAATTAGGGAGTACGTCTGCGGGGCTCATACTTTAGATACAATCTGTAACAGTCTGAAAAAAATAGCTTTAATGTTTTTTTTTTTTTTTCTCCATTTAGCCTTGTGCTATTGAGTTCCAGTGTAAAAGAAAGAGAAGAAAAAAGGTCTTGTGTCTAGCTATGGATTGATTGATCATTGACCTCAGACATAGTATCTATGATAGTGTTACTTGTTTTAAGTTTTTATGTAACCAAAACATACTTTTTAGGAGAAAACTGTTAAAACCCTCTTTTTGGATGTAGGATTATGGAAGGGTGATCATTAATTGAATGATACTCCAAAGAAGTCTTTACTAACCTCCTTTAATCCTGTAATAATCATGGTTAAAATTTGAAGCGTGGTAATAATAATGGTAAGACCTATCTGTCAAAGTTGTCAGACTTTATTCGTCGTGAAGATATCAGAAATTGTCTCAAATGCACAAGAGGTTCTAACATTGTCATAAAAAATGAATTTCATAGCCAACTAACAAGTCCTTCATCTGAAGTTTTTAATTCTGAATCCTTACTTATGATCATAGAGTTCTTTGCCAAAGGAGAGTCTACATTTGCAGGCATTGATGTTTATTGCTTCACTTTCCACTCATGCTTGCTTTTATGATGAAGTAGACTATATTGAGTACACATGTAATATAGTCCACATTATCTCTTAAATCCATAGACATTACAGCCCATTTCAGGGAGATGTTTGTCTGATTAATGAAGAGTGGGCAATTAGAGTCGCATTGAATAGCATGGTGAAGCGGTTTTCGGCTTAGGGGGAAACAAGATTATCCAATGTTTATTTTTAGTGGGCTGACTTAGACCATTATGTGCCTCTCCTCAATCAAGTTCTCAAAAATACAGATCTTATTTACCCTTAATTTTTTTTAGAAAACTGTGTTTTGTTTTTACCATTAGTTTCCCATAGTTTCCTACAAAGCCTCAGGAGCTCAAAATGTCATCATCTGCCTTCTTATTCAGAAAGGAAGCAGGTACGGTCAAGTGTTTGTTTTTTCTAAAGGAACTATAATTGATAAGAATAGCTAAAAACATTACATAAAATAGTAACAAATAAGCACTGGCTTCATATTCTCAGATGTCTAAAAGAGGCTTGTCTGCAGGGCATTGTCCTTGCAAACAGAGGAGTGGGCAGAAGGTTTAAGTGATTGTGCAAGGGTGGACGCAAGGGCTCAACAGATGGACTCCGAAACCTGGGCTCCTCCAGGCAAAACCCCCAGGTTCTCTCTCCCCAACAGTTTTCTGAGAGCTTCTTTGGTCAGGGCAGGGAGCACTCTGTTGTCTTTGGATCCCCACGGAAATCTCAATTTGGCTTGTGAGAAGCAAGCAGTGTATTTCTTAACCTCTGTTTATCTCATCACCAGATGATGGAAATAGGCTGCCTGCTGGTCTTGCAGTGAAACTAGCGTCCTGTTTAAAAAATAATAAATATGTCCACCTACTAGTTCTGTCTGCTGTTGACAACTGGCGACTTCCTAAAGTCTCTTTGCTGTACAGTACCTTTCTGTTTTTGCATATAGCTCTAAATTACTTGATTCTGGATGCATTATATGTTGTAGTAGCTCTGGATTTAACTAGTTCAAATTAAATGTTTCCTTTGTTTTAAAATGTGCATGCTGTTTCTCCATTAATGGTTGAGTAATGCAGTAATATTCTTTGTTTATGAACTAAGAGGAAAGAAAATTGCTGCGCATTAGTGCCCTTAGTGGGTAGAAGCTGGTCCACGTTTTAAGCTTTGATTCGTATTTTTTTCCATGCATGTGATAATTTAGGGAATTTTTTGGTGTGTCGTCCTGTGACTGAGATAAAGATTTAAAGGGGCAAATGGCTATGTATGGCCATAGTCAGTCTAAACCTGTCTGTGCAGCAGAAGCTTGATCTCCCCTTTTTTTCTATTAAGTTCGTGTACTCTCACAGTGGAATAAATGGTTCAGTAGTTGGTCCCTCCCACTGGATCATGGCTCTGCTGAGAGGCTGGTTTTTGAATGGCTCCTATTTAATCTATTTTATTTTGAAGACAGGGTACGTTTGGTTTTTCAAAAGGACAGACATTCTTTACCTGTCAGCCAGTTGAAGGAGAAGCAACCATTGATTGAACGAAAAATTTCATATTCCCCCTGTAATTTAATATGATTTTAAAATAGTTGGGTTTCCCTTTCCTTTTGCATGGAGTTTTGGATGTTTATAACTTATAGGCTGGCACAAGTTGATCTGCACCCACTTCTGTGGTTGCTGACTGCGGCCCAGACCACTCTGCAGTTCTGAAAGCTTTTGCATCTTGAAGTGTGAAAAAATAAATGAAGCCGTCAGTGGGAGGCTTTGTCCAAAAATGAATGTATTTCTCCTGTCGTGTTGGTGCAGTCCTGTGCAGGGGTCTGTAGCTGTTCCTTCATTCTCAAATGCCACTGCGACAGCCAGTGTTCAGTCTGGCAATGGTAGTCATTCTTGAGGTGCTGGTAGCCATTTGGTGAATGTCTCTCTCTACTTTGCGAGCCATGCGTAAATGATCTGGGCACCGCACTGAGTTGGTTAGTTGCCTCATCATTACTATGTGTGACTTTCTGGAAGGAGTGTGTGGTCCGAGGGACCTCACAGATTTCCTGGATGTGGCCCACACTGTAATTGTGTCTGTTATTTATTATATCCTTTCAGAAACAGAAGATAAACTAGTTTCCCTAATGATCATATTTTTTCATATGCTTAAATGAGTTTCTGCCTTTAGAGGGAAGTTATTTTGGCTCCATTTCACTTATTTGTCTGTATGTTAGTGTTCTTGCTAAGCTTAGCTGGAGGACTCACCACCTACGCCTTGATTTGTTCCACACAAGGTAGATAGTTACTTTAATATGTGAGCAGTTAAATTTTTAAACACAGGCACTGTCTGGAAAATATTATAAAAGCAACTGGCTGTGTGTTGCAGGTTTTATTATATTTAATATTTATAATAATGTGATTGCTTCTTACACGGTTAACTTTTGAAATGTATTTTGAGCCTTACGTATGCACAGTCTTAATTTTGCTTAATTGGGCATATGAAAAAATATTATTTGACATAATTTCATAAATCTTTTTCGAACTCCCATCTCAATTTTGTGCAGGACTAATATGTAATTTCTAAGGACAGAAATCTGTTAAGAAAATAACAGCAGAGATGGACATCGTAGTGTCATCCCTCATTCAGCATCAAGCCTCCAAAATTAAATATCAGCAGGAAAAACACTATATTGAGTGTTACTTATATTTATCTTGCTATAGTTATGCAGTTATCTTGCAAAATGTTATTTAATACCATGAAGCTATGCAGTTTAAACTAAAAAGCAAATGGGTCTGAGATATCTATTGTTGCTATTTAAAGAAATGAGAAAATGCATAACATCAGAGAGCCATGTGAGAAGATCAGTTCCAATTGTCTGCAAAAATATTCTATGGACCGAGAAAGGAGGAAAAGAAAAGGTGTTTTCTCCCTGTTTTATAACAGGCCTCTCTGCCCTGGAATACATTTACATTTGTTTGAATTACAGGCAGTTTGAGGTACCTGTTATTAAAAGATGTTGACAGAATCAAAGGAATTAAGACAAAGGTGTCAAAGGGATCAAAGGGTTGCTAGGATGATTTATGAGGAAAACAAAACAACTCTTAATGGCTTTGTTAAAGGGTGGTGAAATGAGGTCAAAGCAGCAAGGTGATAATATGACAAAATGAAGACAATGTGGGCTGCGTGTCAGTGTTACTTCGGGTATTGAAATAATTTTCTCTGGAACTGTTTCCTGTCAAATAGCAAAAATTGCATTAGTCAGATATGATACCATTAAATAGGATGCTTTGTCCAGAAAGCAGTGCTGTAACAAGCAGAATTGCATTGACCCAAACTGACCAGACTGTCTGTTCCCTATCTCCAAATTCTAAGAACAGTTTGTGATTTTTTTTTCCACTTTGTTTCGTTTTTAAACAACCTATAGCTTTATTAGTACTAAAATTCACAAGTTCTTGAACTCGTGAACTCGTGTTAGAGTTGTGATGGAAGTATTCGTTGAATGTTGACTTTAATATACAGAACCTGGATGGTCACCACAATGCTTCTGTAGATTTGTAGTTATCCCATCTCTGGGAAACTTAAATTTTTTCCATTATTTTTCCTCTTTTATGATTTTCCTTCTTGTTTTCTGTAATGATGTGATTGTGCCTGTCATTCCCATCTCCTCTTTTTCTTGAAATCTGCCATTTGTAAGCAGAGTGCACTGAGCTGGATGAATTGCAGACTGTATCCTGATCCCATCTTCCTCACTTTGAAGACTCCGCAGTCCCACCAGGCAACAGGACTGGATACTTGCCCACTGCAGATGGGTGGCCATGTTACAGGAGGACACATGTGGATCACGAATCCAGGGATCGTGCTATACAGGTTACATTAACTGAGATCAGGGGAAATTTAGATTAGATATCAGGAAGAAATTCTTTACTGTGAGGGTGGCAAGGCACTGGAACAGGTTGTCCAGAGAAGTTGTGGATGCCCTCCCTGGAGGTGGATGGGGCTTTGAGCAGTGTGGGGGGGGTTGGAACTCGATGATCTTTAAGGTCCCTTCCAATTCTAACTATTCTATGATTTATAAATTTTCCTTGTATGAATATGTGTACATGTAGTTATTGGTGACTAAATATTTGAGAAGCTACAGTAACCAAAAGGATGGATGCTCCATTTCATTGAATGTCCACCAGGCATAACCATACAATTCCTTTGTCTTAAATCAAGCTCATTTGAAGTCACTATTGTCCTAAAAGCATGGACAAATACTGGGTAGTTATAATTTTTGTAGGGATAGTACAACTCATAGAAAAGTCCTCAGTCTTTCATGGGTGAGCATGTGAAGAGCTAGAAACTTTAAATGTAACCCACAATGAACTACATTGAACAAAACAGCTAAATGCAACCTCTGCTTTAAAAAATCAGGAAATGTTGATGCAGGGTTTTTTAAACAGGAGGAACAGCTGAGATATTTCCACTTCCTTTCCAGAACTTCATAACTAAATACCCTCTTATGAATTAGTAAGTACCACTCACAATGCACTTTTCAGGTAACTGAGGGACCAGCCATGTTGTAGTCATACATTCTTGTGGTGTTTCCTGAAGAGGTGGGAGGTGGCATACTGCCAGGAAGTGTGGTTTATTAAATTCATTATCTATGGTAAATACAGATTTTGAAGGTATAAGGCACTCACATACTTCTCAATTTTAAACTGCTTTCTGTGATTCTGCTTTTATTTTTAGTTGTGCATTTACAGTTGATATTTTAAAAAGGTGAACATGACTAAAAAATGAACAAAATTAGTTCCTACTGTCAAAGTTAGCTTATCCATTTTTACAGTTATCTTTTCATCACATTGTTGACTTATGAGGCTTTTTTAATGCATGAATGGTTTGAGTGGGTTGATTTTTAAAGAAGCAACCATATCTTCAAACATCCACATTCTGGCATGGCTGCTTTTATGGAAAAAATGCTTCTAAGAAACCTTGGTATTCTGAAAAGTAACAGATGGATACTTCTGTGTGATTATTACAATTTGTGTAGTGTCGGTTGGTCTTTTTTTTTATATCTAGGGAATTAGTTTGTAACATGATTGTTTAAAACAATTTCTGTAAATTTGGAAAGCACTTGATTTGATTTTGTTCTGAAACAGACTCCAATACCATATTTGTTTTCCTCTGTTCATAAGGCAGGTGAAGTTGCAAAATTTGATTCAAAATTGGGAGTTTCTTGGCTGGGTGGTGGCATAAAATTTCAAGTACTGATATTTGCATTGAAAAGATGGCTCTTAAAGGGAGCCTGTTTGTCTTGTGTTAGCTGAAAGGAAGATACTTTCTTCAAAAGTGCATGTTCACTTTAGTGTCTTGAATTATTTTATCTCCTTTCCCCTACCAGTTCCTCAGAGCCTGTGTTTATTATACCCTTAATAAAGCTTATGTGTGAGGTATAGACAAGAAGTACTATTGTTATAGATAGATAAATAAATACATATTATTTTTTTTTTAATTGTTGGTCTGACTTTGATAGAAGGAGAAATGTCTGCGTTCGCACATCAGCAGCTTTGGAGAGGATGAGGTTACAGGATGTAAGCAGGACAGTTTCCAGTTCACCATATTCCTGAAGGCAAATTTGTATTTCAGGATGGAAAAAGAATAAACTTTCAAGAGTTCTCCATCAAGTATGGGAGACTAATGAGATCTAGATATGAAAAGCTAACCAAAAGTGTTACAAAACCTGACCATCTACCCAGAGTACATGAACGTACGACACATACATGAAGAGCATGTGGAAAATACATTAGGGTAAGCAGCACATCAATCAGCATTTGCTTCACTGATAACCGCAATAGATCTCTTAAGTAAATAACATCTCTATCCTTTTGATATTATCGGCACTCATTTTTTTCTGAAATGCCCATCATAAGCTTTATTAAGGGTACAATAAACATTTATTACATTTATTTATTTAAGTAATACATAATTGAAGACACAAATTCAAATTCTTAAAACATGGTAAGCCTAGGTAATAGTTACACCATTAATTGTCAATAATATACTTACACATGCTTTTAGGGGAACTGTAGTTTGATTAGAGGGAGAGTTTCCGTATGGGGGTTTACAAAAAGAAAGAAGGATCCGGAGTATGTTAAATACTGCTGTGAGCATTGTATCTACTCTTTCTCTTCAGGAGTGTCTACTGATCGATATTGTCTGGACCTTCTCTTTTTAAGGCCATTATGCCATATTATGTTCATGTTGATGAAAGTTTGATACCTTTTTTAAAGTTCTCACTGCAGCAGACTGGCACTCAAGGGGTGTAATCTTTCATTCTCATATAAAACTCTATTTTCTAACTTTATAGGAAAACATCAGCATCAATTATAACAGGAACTGATGCTGGAAACTTCAATAACTACGAATAGCTATAGACAGCCTTTAGCTATGTATTTGTATTTTAAGTTTATATGGATCTATTGATCTAAAAAGAAAGAAAATTACTTTTCTTAGAAGTGTTGAAAGACACACTACCCATTTGGCAGTGATAGCGTCGTAGTGACTGTAGATATCTGAGTTAAGTTTATAGAGTATTATGCAGGGTAAGAGGAAATTAATTGAAGTGTATGTTTTCCACCCATTAAGATTATACATGATATATATATTGGGATCACACAGATGAGAGGAAACTAATTCTGTGTGTGCAGAAATGCAGAATGCAAGCTGGAATGTTAATTAAAATTCCCAATCCAGCATAGTTGATATAGGCACTGTTAAAGCCCCCTTTTCAGCAACAAACTGCCCCATGCCCATTTTCTGCTGTCATAAAATTCTGGAGGAACATCCAAGCACTTGCTTTGTGTATTATTTCACAGAATCATAGAATATCAGGATTGGAAGGGACCTTGAAAGATCATCTAGTCCAATTCCCCTGCCAGAGCAGGAACACCTAGAACAGGTCACACAGGAACGCGTCCAGGCAGGTTTTGAATATCTCCAGAGAAGGAGACTCCACACCCTCTCTGGGCAGCCCCTTCCAGTGTTCTGTTACCCTCACTGTGAAAACGTTTTTCCTCATATTCAAGTGGAACCTCTTGTGTTCCAACTTGTACCCATTGCCCCTTGTCCTGTCATTGACCGTCACTGAGAAGAGCCTGGCTCCATCCTCCTGACACTCACTCTTTACATATTTATCAACATTAATGAGGTCTCCCCTCAGTCTCCTCCTCTCCAGGCTCCCTCAGTCTTTCTTCATATGGGAGATGCTCCACTCCCTTCATCATCCAGTAGTTCCCTGTCCTTCTTGAACTGAGGGGCCCAGAACTGGACACAATATTCCAGATGGGGTCTCACCAGGGCAGAGTAGAGGGGGAGNCAGCCACTCCTCCCAGTTTTGTGTCATCAGCAAACTTGCTGATAGTGCACTCTACTCCCTCATCTGATTCATTGATGAATATATTGAATAATACTGGCCCCAGTTTGAGAGCACAGAATTGCCAGAGAGCCTCTGGGTCGCAAAGTCTGGTTCCCAGCTGTTGAATGCAGCTACACAGTAGATTTCTAGTTTTAACAGATTGGCAGAATAAGTCTTTGCCCACCACAACAGGTAACTCAGAATGCTTCCCCATGCTACCCACTAAACTCTAGGTGTCTGTTAATTTCTAGGGCATGCAAGTTCCAAATATATGAAAGTAACTGTTTTTTACACTAATCCTTTGAGGTTTAGTTTATTAGGGTGGGATAATAAACAGTGTTCTATGAACTTAGTCTCTCCATGTTTCACCTCACAGGTGATCTCAGTCTTGTTTAGAAGAAGCCAAGACTCTGCCCATGGGTGTGACTGTCCTGATCCATGTGTTCAGGGCTGTAGCAGTTGAGGGTATTGTCAGGAGCAAGTCAAACTGCAGCCTTACAGTTGGTGTGTTACTTGATAGGAACGGTGTTAATTGTAAAGAGAGTGCAAAACCAGCAAGGATTGTATTAGATAGTGTTGTTCACTGTTTGGAAGAGACACTGTAGCTCTTTTCACAAAACAGACTCCAGTCCTGTGATGCTAGCAGTTAAACAGCATCCTTTATAATTGCCAGGGGCCAAAGAAAAGCTGAGTAGTGAGTTCTCTGCTCTGTTAATACTATTTACATCCCCCCACCCTCATCTCCTCTCCCCTCAATTTTTTTTTTTTTTTCACTTCTGGAGATGTTTCAGAGACTAGTATATGACATCAGTGTTTTGTCTCTAGTTTATTAGATTACACATGATGACTTAATGTTGTACAAAGTGGACTTGTGGGTTGAATCTGGGTTTTGTTACAGGCTGCTGGGGAGGAAAGGTTAGGAAGACAGCTGGATGTATGGATGGGCGGGTGGTCTGCACTGTCAGCCCTCAGCAGTCAGACTGCTGTTGCAGCTGGATGAGGTAAGAGCAGATGATGGTGGTGGGCAGTGGTAGACCAGAAATGGTCAGTGGCTCCTCTCCCTTGGCCAGCAGCTTCAGCCTGACCCTCTGCATCAGGCTGTCGTAGGTAGCAGTATTTTGCTGCTCAAACAGTGGTTGCTGCCTGAAAACTGCACTCTGCCTTCTCCAGGAAAAAGGTGCTGGGTGGGCTGGATGGAAATGCTGGAAAGTCGGCTTTTTGGATATGACTATGATGGGATTGATTTGGATAG
Organism: Nycticryphes semicollaris; assembly: GCA_013400055.1. Classification (NCBI taxonomy): domain Eukaryota; kingdom Metazoa; phylum Chordata; class Aves; order Charadriiformes; family Rostratulidae; genus Nycticryphes; species Nycticryphes semicollaris. Next base: position 86,859 of record VXBJ01004996.1, read on the forward strand.
GTCTATGATTGGCAGTGGAAGAAGTGAATAAAGCTAACTGGTACGGGGTTGTGTAAAATTTATCTGATAAAATCAACTTTATAATGTTTTTACATGAAGTGACAAGTTCAGTTGATGGGTAAAGATGTAACAGTTTTAGGTCAAGTATTTAACCTTTCAACATCCTTTTTTGTTCATGAGGTAGAACAAAGCAAAATCAAAGGGTCAGCTTTGACCTGGCTAAATGATTAGTGTAACTGTAAATATGGAGTTGTCATTGTTTAGCTGGGTTTGCAGATAAGCTGCTGGGTCTTCACCGATCTTTTTATTAGTGACATAAACAAACACACAAAAAAATCACATTATCCCTGCCAACCTGAGACGAGTCACAAAACCAGAGCTTGCAAGGCCTGAAACAATCCCTGTGGTTAGGCAGCCTGACTTCCTGGGCAAGGGAGGCACGAAGACACTTCTGAATTAATTTTGAGCTGCAACCTAAAAAGACCATTCCATGTGAGTTTAAAAGTCGCCAGTGATGGAAAAATAATTCCTTTCCCCACTAATGACATGCAGCAATTAGTGGAACGACAAATAACGAAAAGAGACAGTGATATGAATAGGCTGGTAAACTGAGTCTGACTAATGGCAACTCTGAAGTCAAAGTCATCCTGATAGGAAACATGAATAACACCCATGGACGTGACCTGTGCGAAATGTGGCAATTCTGAATAGAGGATGGCAGCAGATGATCAGCTCAACATAAGCTCTCGATGTAGCAGTATACCTAGAAATTACTAGTCCGATTCCTGGCTATTGTTAATTAGGTGCTCTGCCTACAAGTAGACAATATAGAGGTTGTGTCATGTATTTAGTACTAGCATAGCTGCTACTGGAATACCCAACTTATGTCCATGAATTCAAGTTGGTGCTGACTGTGACCAGAAAAGAGCCAGAGAAAGCTTAATGAACTGAGAAATATGCCCTATAGTGTACTTATTTCATTTAGGGTTTCAGTAAGAAAGTTAAAGCCAATTCTAGAATCAAGAGTGCACTTTTTACCCTTGAAAAGTAAACTGTAATTCAACACTGAATTATTTCAGGTAAGTCGTATGGCTTGAGTTGCATAGCAGTCCTTCCTTTCTAGCTCTGTGAAGTACGGATCTATTTCACTTGCTGGTCAGAAGATTAGCTGTATTTCTGGGTGTGTCTGTTTGTATGGAGACCATCTTTGTACGAAAACCATAGTTTTCACATTGTCAGATTTTGGGCTAATCTGTGCGCCTTAGAGTACTGATGAACATTTTGAGAACTCTAGAAGAAGGTCCAAGAAAAAAAAAATAGATGAAGTTAGCAGTGATTGAAACCGGCTGAGCTGCAGCACTACTTTCACGTCAGTCAGGATAACTGACACACCATTGTATCTCACTGTCTTTCTACCCTCATGAGCTTGGTTTGGTATAGTCCCACCTGCAGCACAGTTACCTACACAGAGGTGCAGTATCACCACATTTAGTTGGCCTGATGGACCCCGCTAGTGCTTACCTTGGCAGAAAATTGCGGCCTACGGTTTCTCCCCTTACAAGCTTGAAGGCTTTTGTTTTGAGACTTCTCTTGTATGAAGTGATACATTCTTGAAGACCTGGATGTAATTGAGAATGTCTGTAAATCCAAGTAATTTCTCTAGATATACTACTCTTCAATAATAAAATGTGGCAGCTGGGGGACTGCTTTATTTATACCTGCCATGTCTTATTTCCAGTCTGAAACACCAACATGTGTATTTGATTTCTTTAAAAGAAGTTGTCTTCCCAGCTGCAGTACACAACTACTTCAGGCCAGAAGGAAAGATACCTTTTTTGGAGCTTTTGTCATTGTCATTCCATTGTATGTCTCTTATGGGTGCTGGTTTTGGCATGATCTCACTAGTTCAGCACTTGCTACGTCACCAAGTCTAAATCTGATTTTTAAGTCTTTTCTTTCTAGGATGACTTCTGCTGTTTCACACACACAAAAATACAACCTCCCCCAGCCCCCGCCCAACCTATACAACCCAAAAGAAACCCAATTAAAATTGTTGTCTTTTTTGCCCTTCCCTGCCAAATTAGGTTTGATTGAGATACCCTATGGTAAAATAAAAACAAACCTTGATCTCAGATTGTGCTTTGAAGAAAATCCTGTGGACTGACTTACACTGTGAAATAAAGCCTTCATAATACATTGATTTAAATATAAACTTCTAGAGACATGTCTGGATACTTAGCTTAAAAAAATAGATGGTTAAATGCTTAATTAGCTGATGTAACTGATTTCAGATGATAAAAAAGCCAATGAAAAATATGCCTGAGCAATGTAAACTTACCATTATTTTGGAAAAACAAGCGTTTGAAAATAGAGTAAAAATACAAAATAAAAGCAAAATGCTGGAAATATCAAAGTCCGGTTTTAGTTCATGTTATTTTTAAATCTGAGTGTGCAATGACAATTTTATCTAATAAGAGAAAGAGTGAACAGTCAGTTGTTTCTAGCAATTAACTGATCTGCCTGCAGGATGATAATTAAAATGAGTCATGCATGTAAAAGGAAACTGAATCTTTCTCTCCCTTGACTCATTTTTCTTCCATAAATTTGTTTTCAGAATGGCTTCCTTTAAAACTCTGCCAGGAATTGATATACCAGTATATTAAGTCATAAAAATGCTGGGTATCATTTCAAAGCAACTCCATGTACAAATACTATGTAGAGCTGAAAAATTCAGCACCTGATTCATGTTACCTGAGCTCAATCTGCAACATCTGTAGAGTCAGCAGAGAGAACTGCAGATCTCCAATGGAGCTTGGAGGCTCGCAGGATTAGCCCATGGAAAGTGTTGCTCATATCCTGCCTACTTTTGGAGTGGAAGTTCCTGGCTGGTGGGTGCTGGTCATCTCTACCATCTCTGAGGATGTGCAGGTAGATCTGTGCCCTGCCCTGCAGGCCCATGGCATATTGGTTAAAGAGGTAGTGCCATCACCTCCCTCAGCCTGCAGGTTGGGGTCCTTGCATGGAAAATGCCTAACTCATATTCCTATTTCTCTGCAGGCTGAGGGACCCATGTGCATTGTGCCCTTGCTACCACTGTACTGCATTGTCCAAAGGAGAGGAGTTCGAGGATTTTCCCCTCTTACTGAGGCTGAGCTGCTCAGTAATGGTTGAGGGAATGTGATTCTGTGTGTCTTTTTATCTGATGCCTGCAGTCAGGAGGAAGGAGTTAGTTTCTGGTCCCTGTGATTAGGAGCATGACTGGTTTTAGGTGACTTCTTATATATATGAACAATACAAAATATCCAAAGGTTGTTATCTGTGACTGGGTGTTGAAGGCGGGTGTTGGGCTTCTGGTACAGTTCTGCCTGTGAAGAGTGCCCACATTTTGGCACTGGGGAAAGAAGCTCTTCAGCCGGACAAAGAGCTGACTGCTGAACCTCTCCGTGCGGGGGCTGGTGAGCAGGCCAGCTGCTGCCCCACTGTCTTCTCAGACTTGTATTTCAGAAGTTGGCTTCCTCCTTAGACCCGTATTTTAGCAGCTAGCTTGCTCTCACTTCTGATTTTAGGTGCCAGCATAAGTAACTTGATGTTAACTTTACACACCCAATTGCGTTTGAAAATTTCACTCTCAGTATCACCAGAAAAAAGGAATTATGTCATGTTTGCTAGTATATTTTGGAAGTATGTTATGTGATGTATCTTTTGTTTATCACCATGAGACATTCCTCAAATTCAAGGCTTGATTATTTCCAAGGAGCTGAAAACCAATGGCTCCAGTAAGAATCAGTGGAAAATGTACTGCTTGGCATCCCTGACTGCTCATAGATCAAAGGGAAGTTATCTTGCTTTTCTTCTTAAGCATGCTAGGATTAAAGGTAAAATACATCTCTTTACTAGCATATCTGTTGCTTTTGGTGCTTGCTTAAGAATGTTTACTTGAAGCTATGCTAATATATGTTAGTTTTTTTCTGAAAACATTGTCAGAAGTTGATTAAAAAAATACTTAGTTTTCTAAAATTGATAATCCTCTCCTAAGGAAATAGAAGACTCTACTGTCTGCTAGGAGAGAAAATGAGATCTATCCAGCAATTGACTTCAAATGTTTCACCAGGTAAATTTTTCAGGGATTTTTTTTTCTGGTAAGGTAAGATTGTAAAGACTTTAATTGAGAAAATTGGTTTCTCGGATCGTAAAGAATCAGAAATAGCATTCAGACCACCAGGTTTCTAGTTGATAATTAAAACAAACCTTAAAAAAAGTTACATCATTTGTAAATGTTGCCATTTGCTTTTGTCTATTGTCTATGTTTCCACATCAAAGCACATGGGCTGCAAATGGGTTTTTTTCAGGCTAACTGGATTATACTGTCTGCAGGCTGAAAATGTTAATGTTTAAACACATGGAATCAAGGGGTTAACTTCTTTTTAAATAGTTTTTCAGACTGGTTAAATATTTTGCCCGTTAAGAAGCAATAGATTTTATCTGACCCTCTGGATTTGGGTGGGGATTGATAGAGTTTGATCATTTATAGGCTACACTTGCTGTAAGGGGCTAATGTTCATTGGCTGAACTCTGGGTTTAAGAGAACTTTTTCTGAAATACAGTGGGATCTAATTTTACTTCATGTTGTTGCCAGAAAAAGGTTAGGGTTTTCTTCTTGTTGTTGTTTTGGTTCTGTTTTCTTTTGTTTTTCCAGAAAATGTTGAAAATACAAGTTAATGATGCAGATAAGCTTATGGAGCTTAGCTTGCTAGAGATGCAGATGACAGATGCAGAAATATATATGTATTGGAAGTGAATTAATTTGATTTAAAACCAGCTCTTTGGTGCATGAGTTTAAAATCTGGAATAACTTGGGAGACTTTTTGGATTTATCCTGCATTTACTGAGAACTGAGCTTCCCTGTATTTAGCGTGTAAGTAGTATACTGGCCACAAGAGGATTAATTAAAACTTATGGGCCCTGTCGTATTTTCTCTGCAACACCTGTAATGGGAGTTTGACATGGAGAGCTAGAAAGATCAGGCTAATTTGGCATCTGATCAGGAAAAGGAGCAGGGTTTTTTTTCTGCTTTTGCAATGGGGTTGGTTGTATTCACGGAAAAAAAAAGAGGAGGAATATTTTTCTAGAATGTCCTACTATGGTTGGGTCGAAACAAAGATGTGAGGCTCTGTTGAAAGCATACAGAATCACCTTTTCTTGAGAGTTTTTTCCCTTTTATTTGAGTTGTTGATCATCTGGAAGGAACGTAACTGAAAAATGCCTTGTGAACTGGGACCTAAAGAATCCTACCGTTTCCAATGGGGTCTAATGCAGGCAGGTTTCAGGAAGCTCCGTGTAGTCGTCAGAGTGCCATTGAGCTGCTGCTTGATTAGTTGTGGCTAGTGGTTTGCTCAAGACATGTTCATTGCTAAACTGAATTCTCTTACCCTGCTTGCATTGTTTTCATTATATACTTGTTTTTCTCTGCCGTATGACTTCAGAAATATCTGTTACTCCCAGAATTACAGGAATCGGTCTGTCTTTATCTCATCTTTTACAAGAACTATTGTATTTATATTCTCAACTTTCAGTAAATTCATGATAACTAGGTGCTGTTATTGAAAGCTTGGAAATNCTTATCAGGAGAGAATTGAGGTTCAGAGGGTATCCACCCTTGCAGTAGTGAAGTCTGGGTATCAAATTTGCCCTGACATCATTTTGGCACTCTCCTTACAGTAGGACTATTCAGATGGTATGAGACAAATAATATTTTTTGTTTGTTTGGGCTTTTTTTGTAGTTTGACCATTGAAGAGCTTCTGCTGATGTTCAAAACAGTGGTATATGAGCAGAATTATTTAAGCATTGTCCCTCTGGATTTAGAAATGGCACAACATGTGCATTATCACTTGGGGCATACTTGATATGATCAGATATGTGTTCACATATGGTCAGATAAATTAGTTTGTTAACTGGTGGGTCAGTTTAGGCCTTTTGAATTTCTTTAACAAAGCCTGTAATTCTAAACTGCCGCTTCTTATGAATGCGGTATTTAGGAGATCCTAGATGCTTGTATAGGGAAAGTGAAAGATGCAGGTTTGTGCTTTATTGTAACATTAAGTATCCTGAAAAAGGAATGTCACTAAATCACTAGCGGTTATTATTACATACTTTAAACTTAGTTTTTCCAAACAAATGAAGGTAAGGGACAGGCCCCTTATCTCCCTCAATATCCCATGGAAATGCTGTATTTTCTAACTAAACTGTTAAATGTGCATTTATCCCTGAAATGGGGTAATTTTATGCACACATTTCTGAACTGCACCCATTTGTTTGTTCCTGCACAAAATACTGTGTATATGTCCATGCTAAAATATTTAGGACACATGACGCTAGCATGCTGTCATTACTTAATTTACAGATGTTTTTGTTTTAATGGAATAGTGTGCTGCAAACTTAACTGGTTTTGTGTTACTCAGGAAGAACATGGGTTTTTTTTGTTGTACCTTTCAGTTGGTTGTAAGCCAGGTAATAATGGCAGGTCTCCTGAATCTGAAAGAGTTTCCCTTTATCTTTGACCACAGCTGCAGAACGCCTTAGCCCAAGCTATTTATTTGCTCACTACTGCTGTCTTAATAGAATGTCCTCCAGTCATCTCTGGAATCATCAGGAAAAAAAAAGTCAATGTGTGGGCCTGACTCCTGTCAAATTATACAAGAAAAGATGTTATAGATAGGACAAATTTGGGATGTTTTAAAAATCCCACAGGTGAAACAACCTTTTCCAATGGTACTTGAAGAGAGCAGTCTGAGAGTGACCCATTGTCTAGGGTCCCCCAGACCCCAGTGAGGGCAAAGGCTGCTTGCAGCGGGGTCCCGCTTCCCTGGCTCTGCTGTCTTCCCCTCTCCCACACTAACTCAAGAGAAGAAATAGCCAGGCTTTTAAATGTAGTGACTTGTTAGGAGAGCCTGTCACATGCTGGCATACAGGAGGGAAGGAGATGGGACTGAGTGGCCACGCGCTGAGCCGTGGGAAGGGGAGGGCAGGAGGGAAAAGGCTTCTGTTGTGGACCTTTGGGGTGGCAACCAGTCTTCAAACTGGTTCCATTGCCCCTGAAACTGCAGCCTTGGAGTTACTTTCTTGCACCAGCTGCTTTCCTTTTGGGTGCAAAAGGGGCTGCTCATCATTTTGATCAAAGGAGGTCAGTGGATCTGGGAAATTATAAGATGTATGAGAGTTTTAGGAACAGATCTCAGCCTTGGCTGCCTGTAAAGGCCATGACATGACTGAAATCATGAAACCAGCCTTGCTCTGCTTCAGATCAAAGCTTTGCAATCTGCTCCCCATCTTATTTCTACTTCCAGATAATTGGGGACAAGCACAGCAGGACACTGTCTGTCTGACACATCTAAATAAATTCTTAATGCGGAGATCCTCTTCAAAGCATTCTCCCTTTACCCTCCCCAGTGGTTATGTTTCGCAGATGGAAGGAAGCCATTTTGTTTTCACAACTTCTGTCGTTACCGTTTGATTCTCCCCTGGGTATCTCTTTTTCCAGGATTACAGTAGCAGTAATGTTAGTTTTGGAAAGAGGAAAATAAACTGGTCTGTTCCTGGAAATCAAAGTAGTGCTTTATGCAAGAAGGAGAGTCATGGTGCTGTGGCCCTCTGTACTTACCCTGGATTGAGGAGTGACTGAGAGACGTGGCACTGGCCACACTAACATGGGCATTTCCAGGTACAGGGCTAGAAAAATACTAATGGAAGATGCAGTTGTTGGCAGTGAGGAGTGAGTACTATCACAGAAACAAAGCGTAGCTCTTCCTGAGACCTATCAAAATGTTAGCCGTCTTGCAGAGATGTACTGGGTCATAGAGTTACTCATGCAGTGACTGTGGATAATCCCCCTTCCCTGTCCTCATACTGTGGGCATTGTCCACTTCAGCATCTGTTGGTTGTAGAGAGCAACTTGTCTTTGAAGGGATCTGCCTGATGCAGTTCAGGAGAAAGGCATTCAAGGCTCAGCTCCATTTACCTGCTGCTCACTGAGGTGTCACACTGCTCCTGCCTACACTTAGAGCAGGTGTGTTATTGGTGAGGCTGTCAATACTTGCTCTGAAAGCTGCAGCTACTCCTGCTCTGCAGAGTGATTTACCTGTGCTAAGGGAACCACAGTTTCCCCTGGCCTCCTTGAACTATTCACAGGCTTCTTGGGTTTATGTGAGGGAAGATGGACTGGCACTTTTGTGATGGCTCTGGTTGGCACATTGGCTCTTGCAGTGGGGTGGAAGTGTGTAGCGCATGGTGAATGCTGCTGGTGGATTTGTGATCAATCTCTTTGCACCTGGAACCTGCAAGTGAATTCTGTTCTGCCAACCCCTGTATGAGGACACAATGGGAACTGGTGGTGTTTTTTGCCCTCCCCCGCCCCCCCCCCAACCTTTTTTTTTTAAAAAAAAAGCTGTATTTGGATAAGATTTTTTAAATTTTCCTCATCGTTTCAGTGGTCACCCATATTGGAACAAAAGATAGGACTGAGAGAGTGGCCCTGACACTGCTTATACCTTTCTGACTGGAGAACTTGCTGCTCTTTGGTTTGTTTAACAAAACATGGAGGCTTTGCAAATGCAGCTTGCTAGGAGGAGTCTCCCACTGAATAATGGGCTTCAGTCTGGGTTCATGTGGGTTTAAAAGGAGTGTTTGGATGATGTGATACATAGCTGAGCTAAACTCCAGGAAGATGTCAACAAGTGTTGTACTGGTTTATGTAAAGTCCAGCAGTTAATACCGTGTTAAACACGTGAAGCATAATTTTAATTACTTTCTGTGAGAGTTCTGGGCAAAAGTATGATGATGATATACTGATGATATTAACACATGCAAGAAAAGTATTCTTTGCAAAGATCCCAGCATTAAATGGTTCCTTAACATAGAAATTTTATTCCAGCCCTGCAGTTTATAGATTGTGACTTCATTTCTCCCAACACTACATTAAAATGTCTTGTATCTTGAGATCTGCTGCATCTCCACTGGGAGATTTTATTTGAATTTGAACACTTTCCTAGGAAAATAAATGTTTCTAAACCACGAAACAATTCCTTGTAACTCTTAAGGCCATTCACTGTCTTGAATTAATTTGAATACTCTTCCTCCTTCATTTTCATGTGAATATTTAGTCCTTTAGGGACTTTCTGCCCTGAGCTGCTATACAACTTGAGGAAGGATCTAGTTGTTTGGCAAGTTCTAGTTCAGTGCTGTGCAGTTTTCTTTTTCAGTTACTGCAGATGTTACCAGTATATCTAATTTCTGTGGGGCCACAGGAGATGGGGAAAAGCGGAGGGAAAAAGAACAGTAAGAGGAAGGGAGTGCTTATTTAGTGTGCTGTATGTCCACACCTGAAAACTATTTCTCTCCACTGCTTTCTGGAGGCACAGATCCTATTCTATTGGATCTTTTATGTAAGGGAAAAAAGGAAAACTGTAATGTTTACCTTAAATTTAATTTTATTTAAAGGATAGTTATCTTGCTAAAAAATGGAAATTGATCTCTTAGAGTGTGTACTAGGTAGAACAAAGCTTGTTTCGCAGAATGAGAAACTAATTGTAATATGCTTAAAATTATGTGCTCTTTAGGAAAGCACCTCTTACTGGATAATACAGGGTTTATGTGGTATGATACAGCTTCACAAAAAGCAGTGATGTACAAGGAAAGTGGGCCAACTGTATTAACAGATTTGGATAGAAGTGAAAAGCAGATATTTCTGATGTAATTNACTCTCTCTAGAGATTTGAAATACTTTTTTATTCAAATTTTGTATACTGTGTCTACCAGCAAACTTCAAAGGACTATGAGTTAATGCATGATTAATTGTCTTCACTAGTTAGATGGGACTGAACTACTTCTTTGTGGGATGTCAAAAGAAAATGAGTTTGCTTTATGGTTTTAAAAGGGGAAGTGATTTGGGAAGGAGAGCTTTACATACAATGCGGGGGGAGGCACAGATAGATTTTGGAAAATAAACCTTGGAATTCAATGTATATATAAAGCATACTTTTCTATCAGTAATATCCATATACTTCGATTCCATCTTTTTTGAGCATCTTATTCTGGCTCCTTCCCCAGCTTCTTCATTTTGTCTCTTTGCCTGTACCATCACCATTCCCTGTGTTGTGGTCCTTGCAAAAAGGAAATGCAGATGATACCATTGCTGAACAAAAATGATCTTTAGAGTTATCTCACGTGTGAGATTCTTTTGCTTAATTTGGGGTTTGCTGAGTTTTAAATCCCAACGTTAACTTCTGAAGATACACCAAGGNGCTTTGCTGTTACCTTTTGACTTTTCCAGCTGCACTCTTACTCCTGCTCAATCTGTGCTATCCATGGCTTCAGGCTATTCCAGGCTTCAACACAGATGAGAAAGCAAACAACCCCTGCCATCCTAAACCAAACTAAAACAAAGCCCTTCTAAAAGAATTTTCTTTGCGTTCCCCCTCTCCCGCCTCNGGGAAGTGATTTGGGAAGGAGAGCTTTACATACAATGCGGGGGGAGGCACAGATAGATTTTGGAAAATAAACCTTGGAATTCAATGTATATATAAAGCATACTTTTCTATCAGTAATATCCATATACTTCGATTCCATCTTTTTTGAGCATCTTATTCTGGCTCCTTCCCCAGCTTCTTCATTTTGTCTCTTTGCCTGTACCATCACCATTCCCTGTGTTGTGGTCCTTGCAAAAAGGAAATGCAGATGATACCATTGCTGAACAAAAATGATCTTTAGAGTTATCTCACGTGTGAGATTCTTTTGCTTAATTTGGGGTTTGCTGAGTTTTAAATCCCAACGTTAACTTCTGAAGATACACCAAGGTCTATACTTCCAGTGTGTCCTCAGTTACTAACAGTCAGACTTCGTTTAGAAGCTTATTCTCAATGAGGAAAATTTTATAGTAGGGTACAAACACCGACACTATTCTGTTGCTTAAAAGGAGCCATTTGTTTACTTCTGAAAAGTGTGGGAACTGTGAAGGAGCCAGTGTCGCAAATTTACTGTAATCAAAACCCAATGAGACTGATTGTCAGGGAAGAAAAACCCAATATATCCTACTGAAACAAAAGTTTTACAGATGGGTCTTGTGAGATTATTTTTAGATGTGTAAATTGATTGACTGTTATCAGCAACACATTTTTTTACTTGAGCTGCAATCAATGCTTTGACAATTTTTCCTGCTTAGCCCCTTAAAGATTCAATTAGGGTGTTTTACAAATAATTCTTTTTCTGTCTAGAACTTTTGTTTTGAGATCTACAGATATGAAATAAATAATTTTAAAAAATTGATTTTTTTTTCAACAATAAATAAGCCACTCAATAAGCTGTCTGTTACGGAGATTGATGGAGAAGATCATTGAAGGCTGCTGAGCATAGTTCTAGAAGATTTTTATAGGAGTACAAGCACGGTCTTTGTCAAGCTTTGTGGATTGCTTACTTCTAAAATAAGCCCCAACAGTGGAAAAATTGCAGATTAAAGACTAGTATACTCTATGCTTCTATGTCTCAAGTTTTGTTGCTTCTGAAATCTGATTTTCCCAAAGCTCTGTAGAGATTACAAGCAGTAAACAGACTATATTTCGGTTGCTATGAACAAATGGGAAATTTGAAAATACAGAAACAAGAAAGCAGTAATTGATCTTGGTGTTCCACAGGAACATCTGTCTGGAGTTTCAAAGGCAGCTATCAGCTAAGGCAGATTTTCTGTCTGGCTGTGTGAGGATTGTGTGAGCTTGTTGTGTCTATACTGAAGCTGCTATTGTTCTCCTGCTGTGAAATGACAGATGGACATGTCTATCCTGAGAGATTTGTGACTTTTGGCTGACTTGTGCTTTCCGAATTCATGCATAATAGAGCTTGCTCTAGTCCTTCAAGAGGGAAGAAAAACAAAAATAGAAAAAACCCAACACAAATGAAACATATGGTGCCAGGCTGTATTGTGAAATCATCAAAAGTATATTCCTCTCTTCTTTTTGAAGACAGATAGGTTATTTTCCTGAAGGGGAGCTATCAGCTTTTGGTTTATTTTTGTAAGGATATAACATCCACTGCATATGTACACATATAGTTTCATTTGCCTTAGAAAAATTATGGTGATATTGTAGGGAATTTTTACAGCCAACCGGCACTAAAAACTGGGATCCTAAAAAGTAAATAAATTATGAAGGAGACTGAATTTATTGACAGGTTGGGAGGGGAAGGTGTATAATCCATAGAAACACGTTAACTAGTTTTCTGATTACATGAGTTTGCTGTACTTCATACCGAGGATAAATGTGTGTCAGTTGTGGTGATGAATATATTTTATGCATAATAGGGTTTGTCTGATAAAGTTGTATTAAAAACATTAATCTCTGTTCAGGTCAGATAAATGTATTTTTGTGTTGAACTACATGATCCTAGCATTTACAAAGGAGAAGGAATTGGTAACTGGTTTTAGAACACCTATAGGAAAAGTACTACTGAATTTATTGGGATCACTGTTATGAAGTAAAACTAAATGCTGATGGCTATTCTTCAGTTTGCTGTTAACTCAAACACTGGCATTTCTGTTTCTATAATGTTTCCTCTGGAAGTTCACAAATTGTTCAGGTTGCTAAAGCATTGGTCAAGTATGCACCACTGTAATTGTTTAAACTGGGAGCTATAAACCATCCTTCTAGACTGAAGGATTTATTTAAACAAAGTGTTTATTTAAGTCCTGTGTAAACAAATACATAATGAAGAGCTATATATTGTAGAAGGGGAAAACATGGCATAGGCTGTGGGTCAGGGCACTTTTTCTTTTCCAAGATATTTTGCTGTCATTTGAATAGTAGGTGCATATTTTTAAATTACTAGAAAGATGGTTACTAATTTTGTTAAATATTTTGCTTGCCTTTCCTCCTGGTGTACTCCAGATTACAGCTCTTCCCTGTGTTATCTTTGGTTCTGTACAGAATAGTTGAAGGAACTGGCCAAGGCAGTGTGGCGTGTACCTGGACACACGGCAAGCAAGCACAGTGGAAGCACGTTGCTCCTAAACAAGGGATCCATCAGAGTCAGTCAGTCAGTATGTATCTCACTTTTCTTAAACTTGTCAGAGGTTGTCTAGTCTAATTCCTTCAGCTGCTGTGTTCTGTGAAAAGTGTTTTCTTTCTGCTAATATACAACTCTGTAACTCAAAATAATTTGTTCAATTCAGTCCAGTGTATTAGAAGTCCAATACAGGTGTTATAACCTTGATCCTGTTCAGTAAAGTTTTGATCCAAATCCCAGTGGAAGGATTCCTTCTTACCTAAATTGATGCTTGCCAATGTCAATGAAAAATCCTTATTAGCTGTGCTTCTGAATGGCTCTAAGGTGTCACGGTAAAGGCATGGCTGGTTTCAGTCAAGTCTTTGTTGAACAGTAAGGTATACTGCTGGCAAAAAAATATATTTCAAATTCTGAACTTAATGAAACATGGACATTTGTGAGGAGTAGGGAATAAGAAATCTGCTGATCCAGTCCTCAGTCATGCATGTATGTTTTTGTGGGTCTCTCAAGTATGCTAGTATTCAGTTCATCTGACTGGGTTTTGGATAAGTCACTTAATTGCTTTAGTGCTCTACTGTCTGATAAGATACATATATCACTGTATTGCCCACAAACAGAAGATGTGAGACCTTCTCCGTGCTTCAGTCCCATATATGCATTGAAAACAGCAAACCAAAATTGTGTGGTAGCTCTGCACAAATAATAGCACAGGCCTAAAGCTGACTAAACTAAAAGAACAGGTACGGATATTTTATTGTGTGGTAGGTTGACCCTGCCAGCTGCCTACAAGAGCCACTCTGTAATTCCCCTCTTCAGCTGGACAGGAAGACAGAAAATATGACAAGGTTTGTGGGCCAACATAAGCTGATAATGCATAACAACACGTATTAGTGGAGTAATATCGTCTTCACATGCTGAATCCATTGTTCAAACTATTTCATGGTAACCTGACATTGCCATTTACTTCAAGGCAGCTATAGGAAAAAAAACAGTAGAAGATTGCCTTCTTGCTATTCCTGCTATTCTCTGTGTCCTGGCAGGCTGTCAGAATGGCTTGTGTCTCTCCCATCCTTGACAGGGTGGGCTGCTTCCCAGCCTTATGGAGAATTTCTTAACTACAGGCTTTTCTAGGCGCTCACATTTTGGGAAAACGTGGCAGGAAAGAGGCAGTGCTGACTGCATTTGAGAGCTAACAAGGGATTTCCATTAGCACAATAGTCTCTTGCTATAGCAATAAGGAGTGTCTCAGACTGGAACGATGGAGACACTGGCTTCCTGCACATTCCCAGCAGTGCAGCCAATACTCAAGCGGGCCCCTGCTTACCAAATCTGGCCAGAGCGGTTTAGGAAGGTGTTCAGAAGCACGCTGTTAAACATGGGTTTAACTAGTCTCTTTTATTTGACCTCAGCAGGCTTTAGAAGGTAAGCAATAAGGTTAGTGGTTTAGGCTATTTTTTTTTCCTACTATCTTTACTTTTTTAAATTGACCCACTGATATCCCCTCCGGCAGCAAACTAGTGAAAATGTTTTTTTATCCAGACGGCCAGGAATAACCCTAATTCCTAATTCCATTTATCGTCATTTTCTCTCTGTCCTCTCCAGAGAAGTAAGCATATTATTTAAGCTCCTGTGTGATGAAATTACCTTGCTCTTTCACTGATTTTAACAGCTTGCTGTGCTCAGGTAAAACAGTGAGGTTGCTAAACCCAAACCTCGGCATTATCATTTTCCTCTTTATCAGGAATCCTTTAGTCCGAATCTGCAGAGAGTCTACAGGAAGACATGAGGGGATTATTTAGAGGACTGGGGAAGGGCACATGTAAAACTAGACTCCATACTTCTTTCTTTCTTTCTTTCAATATATATATATTACTATTTTTAAAGGTGCTGGGGAAAATGAAGGGAATTGTAAGCCAGTCAATAAAAACTTAAAGAGGAAAAGAATTCTAATCTGGTCAATGAAAACTTAATCCCCACACATTTTTTAACAAGTTATTAAACAGTTGCTTTATAAGCACCTTTGGGATAATAAAATTGATAAGCATCCAGTAAAGCTTTTTCAAAATCAAACTGTGGCACACAATTTTAATTTCCTTCCTTGTCAGTATAGCTAGCCTAGTAGATAAAAGATGAGCAGTAGATGGATAAGGTATCTCGACTTAGTTGTTTTTGACAGCATATGATGTTCTTGACATTATCTCACCTATCACTCACAGGAAATGGCTGAGGAGCTTACCATGAAATCATTATAAAGCAAACACAAAAAATGGTTAAGAAAAGTCTCTAAGCATAGCTGTTAATGGCTCACTAATAATTGAGAGACCATTGCAGATAGGTCCCGTGTATCTTCTATTTGGTTTTGTTATGTATTTTTATTAGGCACTTGGCTAGTAGAGTACAGAGAATGTATTTGTGAACAACAGCAAGCTGGAATTTTGCATTATTAGCATGTTGAAATTCAAGAGAAGTTCAGAGTGATGATGGTAAAAGAATTTCAAGCTGTGGCCTTAAGACCCTCTGAATCCACTGGTTTCTTATAAGGAGTCATGAAGGGTAACTAACAAAAGCAAGCCTACTATCAGTAGGGCTAACTTCACTACACAGGGTTCTGTGCCTCCACTGGAAACTTTAAAGGTATCCCACATGGGGGAAAAAAGCTGGTTGAAAACCAGTTGTCTTAACAGTTTGGAGACACAGTCCAAACATAACAAGTTGAAATTCCGAAAGGTAAGTGCAATGTTCTGTTTCGCATAAGTGTTGAAAGAGGAATAAAAAGCTAAGGTAGCATAGCCAACAAAAAACTGAGATGCATAGTTGAAGGACAAATATAATCTCAGATGTGTGAACAAGGGATGTCACGTAAGAGGGGACAGAACTATTATTCTCTGCTTAGCACTGATGAGGTGTCAGGCAGAGAACTGTGTGCAGTTTATGGATGTTAGCTCTTTTCTCAGTTTTTTTTTCTCCTTTTTAAAGGACACAGACATCTTGGAGTGTGTGTTAAGGAAGCAGATGAAATAAAATGCTTTGATAATACGAACCTCAAGAAAATTTTTAAAGAAGTGACTGTTCCATTTCACAGGAAAAAAACAGGGGTTGTGGCAGAGATGTCTCATGGGAAGTGAAAAGATTTGTGGGTGATACTCTCCTCCACTAGAGAAGGTCAGAAAAAAGGAAGGGTAATAGAGCTGTCTTTTAAGTCTGCAGGTTTCTGTGGCAGCTGCCTAATACCCTGCAGTTATTATGTGATTTAGCCCTCTACATATTCTCAATTAACTCATTGGTGTGCGTAGTTAGGCACTGAAAGAGATAACTTAAAGATGTTGCGGCATAGCTTTTGAGATTACAGGTTTCCAGAAACAGACACAAAAAAAAAGTCTCAAAGAGGATCTAACTATATCTGATTGTATCTAGCAGTAGGAATTGGATAAGATGATCTTTTGAAGTCACTTCTATCTTCCCCTGTAGTTTCACTAGTATAGGAACAACTTGAGTAAAGGATAACTAACTGGCTCTTGAAACAAGGTGTAGCTGCTCAGGAATGAGCTGCTCAGGAATGAGCATTCATGTGGAAAAATCTTCTATCTCTAAGGTGGTGTATTTTTTCAGTGGACTTGCTTGTGACCAGAACCAACAGGAAGGTAGTGGTAATCATGGGAGTAAAGTTAACTCTCCTCAAACAAAATCAAGGCATTCTCAGCCATTTGGACCAATCTGTACTTTCTTTATCTCTCCTTAATAATTAAAGTAGTTGTGTGAAAACTGTTGTCGTTGATTTCATTTTGGTTTACTGGAATGAACAGTTACTATATGTCACCTAACTGGGGATCAGGAATTCACAACTGCTATAGGCCTCTGACTCATGCTGGTTTTCCAGGCTGAAATATTATTATCATTCCTGATAGCTCTCGAACATAGCAGCGAAAAGAATTTGGGCAGCAAATTCTGTGAAAAGAAGCAAATCCTATGTCATGACAAACAGGTTATGATAAAATTAGGTCTTAGCTGGTTTGGCGTTTTCCCAATAGAAAGAGTATCAGATTTAATATCACCCTTATTTTTAGAAAAAGTTGTAAAACACTTCTTTGTGTGTAATTCTTCTTGCATTATAATATATACAGTAAGTACTGTAACACTAAAAAACAAAGAAACCAACCAACCCACAAAACACCACCTAATCCACCCCATTCCCTTGTAGCTGGATTTGATTTGCCAGTTCACAGGCTTGCAGATAAATCTGAAGGAACTGTAGAACTTAGTGGAAATTTAATAATTAATGGAAAGAAAAGTAACATTTAAGACACAAAAGGGACAGAACTCTTGGCCTCCTCATACTGGGCAGGATCTATGTACTACACTGAGGCATTTCTCAGATGCAGGGTCCACTTGTCCAGTCTTGATTTCCACTGAATTAGAAAAACTTTATAAACGTAGACCAATGTTTAACCTCGTTGTAGAATACAGCCTCAGCTTTTAAATCTGGTTGTACCTAATTTGTTTTCCTGTTTGAGAGCTGGCTATGGATCATGGCTTGTTTCCCAGTAGTGAGTGAAATCACACATAGGAGAGAGGTAAAATAATTTTTCTCATTTGTAATTTTTGTTTCTCACAATGAATATATATGACTGTTCAAATCTGTTGTGTCTTAGATTATATTATATCATGCTGCTTGCAGAAATGGTGATTAATACTGCTTGTGGGCTGGGAGGGTAATAAGAGTCTAATGTGTGAGTACATTTTGTGCCTGTTGGTTTGCCTGCCTTCATCTGGTATTTGGCATGTCTTCCAGTATTTCATGAGAACAGAAGAATAGCCATGTTCTGGTCAGGCTGCATGTCCGTGTAGTTCCATGCTGTCTGCAAACGCAGCTAGTAAAGATGTCTGGGGAGAAAAATGTGAGAAATGTATGAAGTATTTATTGTGATTTTTTTCCCATGGTTAGGTCCCTTAATTAGTGGTTTAGGGACCTCCTTAGCTAAAGGTAGCACCTAAGCGCTTGTGTTTTAAAAAAACAGCAGTGGGGCTGGTCTAAATTAAAATATTTAGTTCTCCTTTGAGTCCATTTGTGATTTGTAAGTGTACACTATCTTGCTGCAATGATTCCGTAACTTAAGTATACTCTGTGAAGAAAACGCATTTCCTTGACTGTTACAGATCTGCCTTTTAATGGGCTGCCCACTAGGCTTTGTTGTGAGAAATGGTTCCTTGATGACTTTTCCACATATCAGTCATTCTGCCAGCCTCTGTGTTGTTCTTTGCTGAAGACTTCAAGTTGTTTTGGTCTTGGAAGGTTTGACAGTGCTCTGGTGGAAGAGTCAATATCACAACACTGTGAAAGCACCGCCATCTGCTTTGTGGCCCAGGCATTAAATCTTTTACTTTGTCATAAGTAACACTGACTTAAGATTTCTTTAATTAACCAAGGTTCTGTGAAGACTGGTTAATGCCTGTGTTCATATATTATAAGTTAGGTGACATCTATAAATTAAGGAGGAACCAAATTGTAGTTCTGAAACTGATGATAACTTCTACTATTACTGAAGTTCCTCCCTTTTTATGCTGTACATAGTAATTAATGGTGAATACTATTATTTGATGAAAGATATTTCCATGGGCATTTTTACTGCTAAATGCACTTGTAATAGCTCTATTTTTGTGGCTTTTTATTTTCATATAAAAATTTGAGACTATTGAAGGCAATCTTATTTTAGGTCTTACTTTGAGAAACATGTTAATGAACAGCTGGTGAGGCTGAGAAATAAGATGTTATGTAAAATTTCAGTATAATAGGAACATACTTAGTTTAGAATTTAAAATCCCAAACATTTGGTTTTAGGTCCAACAATAAGTCCATCCTTTTGCTTGATGGTGAATTGGATCTGAACTGTGATCCAATCTGTTAAGCCTGTAAGCGTATTCCCTGGCAGTCCAGTTGTGCCTTGCTCTTTGCTTATCAGTCACCCGTGCCTGCCTGTCTATGGTTTATAAATGCTCTGTTACGTCCCTTCTGGCTATGCTGCACCTTCATGGTCTTGCACAAAGGAGTGAGAGTATATTTGGCATACAGTAGTGGAAAGGACAATATGCGTGTAGCACTTGGTGGCAGGTTAGGAACGTATAGCAGAGCCGTGTGGTGAGGTGGGAAGAGCTGGCCTTTGCCACACTTCCAAATGTGAGCATGTTGAGTGTGAGGCGGTGGGTGGTGGTAGAAGTTCATCAGAGAGGCTGGTGGGTCATGGTCCAAGTCCTATTCAGTTGTTCACTCCTCTGTTAGGAGGAAACTGCATCATTCTGTGATATTAGCGTGCATCGCACATAGCCCTTCCTGCCAGCAAGTGTCTTTTGTGTGGCCTTGCTACAAGGCGTTGTCCTCCCTTGTCTGTTAGGTTTCTAGGCCGGGATCTAAAGGTGCTTCTTTCTCTATGTAAGTTTTCTTGTTCAGTTGATTGATTTCAGCCATTGACAGAAAGGCAAAATTCTCAAAGCTAACAGGGTACCTCTACTTTACAGAAACTGGTGGCCGGTTGGAGGAGGGACTGTAAAACATCCTGTCAGAAGTCTTGATCAACTGTGAAGCACAAATCTGACAAAAATAAGCTTCATTAGTAGCAGAGCTCATGGAACAACTTGTTTTAATTAGTTTTCTATAGCTGAGGAGTTCTTTACCGTATAAGGGTTTATTTCAGATGCATGTTTTCCATTAGCAGACAAACACTATAAATTTTAATTAAAATAATTCAGACTTCACTCCTCCAGAAGCTGATGAAATATTTTGCTTTGTTTTGTGTGAGTTCTTCATATTGTATTAGGAGTCTTAATGGTGAGAAGGATCGGAGGGATGAATTGTATGGCCTTCCTCCTTGCTAGGTTGCATGGATCATACTATGTATGGGTAGTTTGCAACTCTATGCTGGAAGTTGCAAGCTTGCACTAGACCGTGTCACCATTTACTACATCTTATTTGGAACTGTATACCTAGAAGAGCTTGAATTGGGGAAAGGAAAGCCCCTCCTGAAAAGCAGAATAAAGACCAGATTGGCAGGTAAAAGGTGGGGCTGATTATGTGACTGGCTATGAAATGCCAAACTTAGAGGGAAAATGTTTTATGAGTCTTTCCTCTGCACATTTGTCAGTGTTGTTTTGAGTTACAGAATTCAAAAGCAAAACCACAGGTTTTGGCAGATAGGTTAACAATTTCTATCCTAGTGATCATAAATGATGACTTAAAATGTGTTTTCTTAAAAATAATCGCTTGTACTATTATCAAATAACTCACACTATGTTTAAGTTGGTTTATTACAATCCCTTGCCTCTTCTTTATTTTGAATTGAAAATGCTCCTTTTCTTTAGAAACAGACAATTCTGACTGGCAAGGTTTATAGGTCTAATAGATCAAATTTAGTGTAGTATTAAAACTGTATATAAGTATTTTTAGTGTTTTAAAATTGAATTGTTCCATAGTAGCCAGTAATAGCATAAAGTTATTCCCACTGACACAAGCAGGAGCAGTTGAATCACTTAGGGTATGTAATATTTTTGTTATTTCTTTAGTGTTTCGGTTTTGGTTGTTTCTGAGTTTATTTTGTAGCCATGTTATTTCATATTATAATTTTATATTTACTTTGCTGTTGATACATACTAGTCAAACAGCAGTGGTTTGGGTGGGGGGTTCTTTGTAGGCTTTTTCCTAGGCGCTGTTCCAAAGTACACAGCTAAAATGCT
Source organism: Nycticryphes semicollaris (assembly GCA_013400055.1). Taxonomy (NCBI): domain Eukaryota; kingdom Metazoa; phylum Chordata; class Aves; order Charadriiformes; family Rostratulidae; genus Nycticryphes; species Nycticryphes semicollaris. Next base: position 107,626 of record VXBJ01004996.1, read on the forward strand.
TTATAGGTTTTGTTTAGAGCAGGGATTTTAATGCAAAGATAACTACTGAGTCATTTTCATGCAATTTTGCAAATACTTGATTCTTGGTCTTTCCATCAGACTCAACATTATGTTTCAGTGGTGGAGTGTGGCAGTTAAAAACACATGTGATTGCCCTACATGCTGTGTTTCAGAGAGGATCAGAGAACTACTCAATTTCTTCTGAATATGTGATGCTTTTGGAGATGTCTGGTAATGAGAGAAGAGCAGAGGACATGAGAATTATTCGTGTAGAAGGCTCAAGAGGTCATCTTGCTGCAACGAATTTGAAGCAGAGAGCTTCCTTTGTACTATTTGGGAAAGGTTGTACCCTGATCTGCTCCTCAGTGCCCATGACTAAAATTTATGATGCATGGTAGATGCCTTTAGGCAGAGAATGAGTAGCCAGCTTTTCATTAATTTGTAACAGAAAGACTGGTGGGAACATTGTTCCATGCTGTGGAGAGCTTGTAGTGAATTCCTTCAGCGTTAAGCAAGCTAAAAATAATACTCTAGAAAATGTATGCTTTAACCAAAATCTACATCGATTTGAACAGGGGTTAAAACTACACTATGAAAGTAAGAAGAGCAAGACGTATCCTCACTCCTTTTGTTGTAATCTTAAAGCTGTAAAACTGTTGAATTCTTTTAAGTAAAGATTTAAAATTGGTCATTAATGCCTATGTAGGAATGATTTTGGGAATTAGTCTCTGTGCAATTTAAAGATTCTGTTCAAAAACTTGTATGGCTTTGTAAGCTGTTTGTATCCTTGTAACTATTTTTTATGTCCCCCTTCTCTCATATTGATTCTGCAGGAGGAGTGAGGTGGATGAGCTAGCCTGTCTGCCTGAATCCAGTGGCTCCCAATAGGCAGAGCTAAGGAATAAGTGCACACTAGATAAAACCAGTTTCCTTAGCTGCTCTTTGGAGGCATAAAGTTTCAAGACATTTCAGTTTCCATGGGAAAGAGAACAAAGATAAGAGCCGTTGGTACAGCTCTTTAAAAACCATGGTGGAATAGGTCATGGAGAGAGGGTTGCCAATACGGGAAGTGAGAACTGTTGCAGGGAGCAGAAGTGATGTAGCTGAAAGGCCAAACACAGCTGAAGCAGGCTGATTGCAAGGCAAAATGAAAGCTTCCAAAAAGCAAGTAGTGACTTGCAAGCAGGGCATCTTGGCTACGCATGGATTTCTTCATCCAGTCCCCAGGTACATTTGAGTATAAGAGGAACCAGAGGCCGCAAGCTGTGTCTGTATGGGCTTTAATATTGCTGTGTAAATATAATACATTTATATTATTTTTAAAGTGAATTTTGAAAATGTAGGTCTGTATGTCTCTTCCTAGTTTCAGACAGTGAAGATGTTAAAATGCTAGAGAAAGCTGTGTAGGTGTGTGTCACCTACTGTACCCTTGAGGAGAACATGGTCCATGGCAAGGAGGTTCAGGGGAAGAAACCTGCCCCCCCCACCTGAAGGTTTCACATTTTTATCACTCAGGAGGGAGGCCTGGAGTGGAGCTGTTTCCTGCAGATAAATGACTTGCACCTTTTTTTTTTTTTTTTTAAATTAATAAATAGGGAATTCCAGGAG
>VXBJ01004996.1:133396-156670 GCA_013400055.1 Nycticryphes semicollaris
TTGTCTAGTTGGTAGAAGGTTGCAATTGTCTTCACTAGATCTTGTAGAAATCTACCTCTTAGACAAATAATACAAATAAATATTTTCCTAAAGATTCTTTTGGGGGTAAAAATTAATGGAGGAGAAAATGAAAAAAAGAGTGTAGTCTCTGAAGATTTGTAGATTTTATTAAATGAGGAAAAAATCCTTCCCTGCAGATAATTATGTTTTTGTGTGTGTTGGAAAATTTGAAGCTGAGAAGAATAAAAAGAAACTCTATACTAGGGAGGCTAAAAACATCCCTTGAAATCCAACTAGTTTTCCAGATTGCTTTGAGCATATTTCTCTCTGAAAATTGGATGCTGTTCATATCCCTTCCTCAAACTTTTAAATCCATTAGGTGTATGATAATGAAGTACTCTTGCATGCACATATGTAAGGCAACGTTATATTAATGCAATTCAAGCGTTTGCTACGTCTGCTTCCCTGGCATCTCACCAGTCCATCCTCTGATGGCTCAAGCTGTTTTTTGTTGTTAGTGAAATTTTTTTTAATGACTGTTTTCTTGACAGCTGGAGGGACTTCACCTCAGAGGTACTGCTGGCATAATAACGTTTGTGAAATACAGAGGGTATGCTGCTTATTCTACACATGCAATATCTAAGTAAATCAAAAGAGAATTGACCATATGGCATACTTTTGCTTGGAAAGTCCTTATCCTATTTATTTTTCCTTCTTTCAGTCACCAGACTGTATGTACAGTTGCTTCTTTAACAGAAATCAGCAAACAGTAGTAACACTCTCTAATGGGTGCTGCATTTCAGCAAACGATTTAAATAATTCATCACTTCTCTTTTAGGATGGTACTCAACTAACAGCAGTGAGATGGGAATTAGGATTATCAGTGCAGAATCATAATATTTAACACATTTTGTGACAGTCTGAAAGATTACTATGTTGTTTTAGGCCTGAGTGTAGCTGGTTTGTGTTCATGTCTGTCCGGTGTTCTGACACTCTGGCAGTGGCCTGCCTTCACCGCTGTGCCAGGAGCAGCTCACCTGTCGCTCTTATCAATGAACCACTGGGGATATATACACTGTGCCAGGTGGGAAGAAGGTGGTCATGGTGAATCAAGATGTTTTCTCTGTTCCATCCTGGCTACTGTATGGAAGAGTTCACTCAAGGCAGAGCAGAAAGGAAAGGAAGGTAAATAAATAAGTAAAAGCTGAGTGGGAACAGAGTAACTTCGGAAAGCATTGAAGGTACTAGAGAGGATCAGGCTTATTAACTGGAAATTATGTAAAATGACATTTCATGAGATGATGGTCTAGCAAGACTATAGCTTTAAAGCAATTTCTAAGCCCAAAGATGTGAATAGATCCTTTGTGCTGTTTTTAAATGTGGCTGGAGGCATCTGGTTAAATTGGCACACTTTTACCAATTTTACCTGTTGGAGCATTAAATAGCTCTGTGTACCATAAGCAACCCTCTAATGCTGATTGAGTTTCGTTCGGAATTATTCTAAAGCATCATTAATATACGTTTGAAATGTTTTGTAGTCATCAGAAAAAAGGAATTATTAAGGATGAATAGCAAACAAAACAGTTAAAAAAATAAAATCCAGTGGCTAGAGAGTTCTTAAAGAAAAAAAAAAAGGCTGAAAGCTATTAATTTCCTGGCTCTTATAAGGTAAATAGCACTTTTTGTTCCTAAGATGGGAGCTAGTAGACTCTCGGGTGTCCAAGTGCAAGGCACACACTGTTAGGGTATTGCAAGAGGAACTTCCAAGGGTCATGGTGGTGTCACCTCAGTACAGCATTGTGCCCAGCTGCTTAGGTGTATGTTGGTGTTTATGTATTGGTGGATATTGGTAATATTTGTGTAGAAGGTGCAGAAGAGACTACAGAGCAGAAGTTCTTCAAAAAATGTTTCATTAAGTTGTTTTAAAACTAGACTGTAGAAAGGATGAGAAATGAGCTGTGTGGGACATGAGTCTGGCACCCTGGAAGAAAACTGCAGGGCTTGATTGCTTTTTCAGGCCATAAGGTGTTGGGGCTTAGAGAACTATGAAACTTAGGAAGAAGTGTTAGTTCCTTTCCTTATGCTGGATGATGATGATGATAGAGAAAATATTACAATTCCTCCTTAGGCACATTGTTGTGATGCCTGAGAATTCCTTCTGAATGTGAGAATCTCCTATGACTACAGAGAAAGACATGCATCTGTAATTGTCTGTGGAAATGGGCCTGGGACTGATGAGATGGGTGTCGCTTTGTTGCTTTTTCACTTGTTCTTCTGATGGGGAAAAAAAGTTACTTCTAATTTAAATACACTGAAGTATTTTGCATAAGTATAAAGCTGAGTTTGCTCAGCTGTTGCAATACTTCCCTTACTGTTAAAATGTTTTGAATCTAAACAGGGACTTTGATTCTGGTTGGTTGGGGTTTTTTTTTGTTTCTTAATGCGGGCCAACTAAAAATTGCTAATTTTGTAATGTATCATACAAAAAATCTATTTTCACTTTGAATGAGTGACCCATCTGCGTTTGCCATGATTGTAGTTGTACCTCCTCCAGGATTCATAAATTTACTGACTACAGAAATTCTGAAGCCTTTGCCCCCTCCTTAGGATTGCTGGTGTGACAGGGCATCTGATAGGTCTACGGGCTTTGATGCTTATTGTGGAGGCCATCAGCTTCATTTAGGGCTTGTTCTCACAGCTTAATAACTGGGGTTTGGTGAGAGCCCCTGAGTCAGATGCAGCCCGTTTGTTCTGCTAACAGCCCAGCTGTGGATATGTAAAATCCCTTTCCCTGTTGCTTCTTGCAACAGCAGGTTTAATTGTTACAGGCTCACAGGAACCAATTAGATTAACAGATGTTAAAGGCAGCCAGTTTCAGGTCTTGGTGGGAAGCAATTATACGAGAAAACTTCTGTAAGGAGTGGCTGACACCTAGGTGATGAGAATCTGGCTTTGAGGATGTGAGTGCCTTGAAAATTGCATCACTGTTCTCCTCTTTGCTGAGGCCAGATGGAGGTGTTTGTAGGAATAGTGTAGCTTGAGCACATTCATACTGATTTTAGCAAATAACAGCATACCCTAGAAACTCATCTTTGATTTTATATTTCTTTTTGAGCATTCAGCTCTGTGGAACCCTTAAATTTGTGCTTGCTTGAATCTGTTTTGTGGAGAGAGTTTACTTAGAGATTTTTTTTTGGCTTTCCTTGTTACATGACATCAACATTCGATGTGACAGAGATCTATTAGTTCATCTACTTAATCTGCTGCTGAAGCAGAATTGCTTCCTGCTGGGTGCAAGCTGAGAGGAAGTTATGGTGCTTTCAGTGCTGGAAATGAGGACAGAAGCAGGTTTTTTTCTTTTCTTGTTCCTCTGCTGATTTAAACTCTTTTGGTCATTGCTGGAATAGTGGTAAGTGCTTCAGACAATGGTCAGGATTTACAGAGGTTTATGTGAATACTGAAAGGCAATTTGTTTGTGGCAGTTGCTTTTCAAAAACGTAGTAACAGTTTTGAGGATGTTCAGATTACCTGAACTGTAAAACGTCTATGCATACTTGCGTTGCAAGCACTGATACTCGTTTCGTCTCCCCTTCCTATGTACATAATGTCAATTCTTACGTGATCACTGCCATCCTGAGTAGCATTTGAGCGATCTTGAAATCATACAACGAAATTAACCATTTTTAACAACAGAGGCCTGACCACTGTCTTTTTTTCTTACTGGTACTACTCATTAAATGTATTTAGTTGATAAGGAAGGGAAAAAAAGTAGAAAATACGGCTTGCAGTTTTTTCACTTGTTCTGGCTTATTTGGGGTTGGAATGTCATACCATTGCTATCGTAAGCTGTCCAATAAAGAAATGCTTGTTTTTCTCTGAAAGAAAAAAAAAATGGGAGTTCTCTCATTAGTGAAAATACACAACAAAGAGGACAGGCTGGAATTCACGTGTGTGGATTTTAGTGCATTGTCACTAAGAAATGATCAGTAATAGATGAAAAGTACTTATGTAACAATCTCTTGCTTTTTGTGCAGCAGTATCTCATACTCGGTAGTCTGGCATGTGACCTAGGGTGTCAGCTGCATGCTTCATGTCTGCATGCATATATGTGTAAAGAGAGATACCTTATCCCCTCACCACAGTAACAAAATGGTAAATTGTAATTATGGATATTGTATGACTCAAAATACCAGATGTGACTCATTACAAAATCACAAGAGCTGGAAATCATCTAGGCTCCTTTAGTTTTGATTGGTATCGGCTATAGTTGCACATTTCTTTACAGGATCATGCTTGTAGATTCACCTAGCAGCATATTTTTGTGGTGTTATCCATGCTAATGAAAAGGAAATTAATATCACTGGGAACTGTGCAGTGGTATTTCGATGATGGAACTTTTTTTTGTGCCAGGTGATGAAATTATAAGTATCAATTTATGTAATTATACCCATCCTTCACTAAGGGCCAATACAAGTTTGATTTCATATTGGTTAAACATAAGGTATTAAATAATGGGCGCAGATCTTTACAGTTTAATTCACTGGAAGCTAGTGTATTGTAAAATATCATGTATTTAATAAAAGGATCACTTTCCAAAATAGGTCCATAAAACTGGTCTTTCAGTATTTGTATGATTATTTCCATTCTTGTCCAGAAGAAATGGAATAGCAGACTCTTAGTTGAAGAGAAAATGAGTCCATTTTCCACTTGTGTTTATTCTGTAGATCAAACCCATATTCTTTGCTGTTTGTGTGTGTGTGTTAGTCCTGTTTCCTAACTGGCAAAGGGTGTGATGATGCCGTGTCTATTGTAAGGGTCCAGCAATTTGCAGCATGCCTAAATCGGCAAGAATTATATGAAGTTATGTTTTTAGTCAGATTTTCCAACCAGGGTGGCCTAATCCACCCAGGTTTTTTAAGCATTTTTTAAAAATGTTGGCTGTGTTCAAACTTGGAATAATCAGCACAACTGTAAGAGTTGTTACATGATCCACCTGGATTTAATGCTTGAAGTGAGAAACAGCTGTGCCTTTTTCCAGAGCTGTTCCTATGACATTTATCTCCATATGTGTAGTAATGCTGGTGCACCTCTGCCCGAAGACCACTGAAGGTAGGTGAAAAACTCATCTTGGCTTCAGTGAGCAGTGACTACACCCTTAACAATGGAGTGTATGCAGAGACACACCTCATCCTAAAAGGCTCTTCTAGAACTTCACAGAATTCGGCATGTTATTCCAAAAAGCCTGCAAAAAGCTTGTTACTAGAACACTATTAAGCAGTTGTATTTTTTTCACCTCGTTACATTTGAGGCATTTTTTTTCACCTCTAGAGTCTATAAATCACAGGGTTAAAAGAGGCTCAGAGCGAAATGTAACAAATATTAGTCTCAGATGTTTTAGAACTCTTGGAGAAGAGGAGAGCAGAGATAGAAAACAGTAGATAAAACATTGGACCTTTTTGTCATTGCCCTCATTATTTCTGGAACAAAAGTAGTGTTCTTCTTTGGGACGTAAGAGTATTTAGATGGAAAAATCTGTTGAATTGTGAACTGCTCCAGTTCTCCTGCTTTTTAATTTCTAAATAGTTTTGGGTAGTTTACAGCTTACAACTTCATTTGTTTAAATTCTGTGATTTGAGGAAATAAAAAAAGAACCAGTAAGAGTCAAATGTATCTCTAAAAGCCTTAACAGTCTGGTGTTTCTATGGCATAGTCTAGAACAAAAGTTGTTGAATAAAATGTTTATCATTTGATCTAAATTTATGATAAAGGAATAGATGTATTTGCCATGGAAAAGTTATTTAAACAGTGACGGAATGGAGTTTGTTCAATGTTTACTGAAGTGTGATGAAGTACATACTGTAGTAAAGAACATATTATTTTAATTAAATGCATGCACAAGTCTTTGTGATCTTATTAATCTGATCCTCTTTTGATAAAGGTCTAGACTGAGTTTTCCAATTGCTAAAGCATTTTGCTGACTTGCACATGATGGCTTACAGTTGCACAATAAAGGTTGATGGCAGCTATGCTGATTAACATACTGCCTTTATAATTTTAACAAAATAAGAGGCATTGTCCCAGATCATTATCATCATGTTTAATTTTCAAACGTTAGCATTAGTGTTATCCAATACTGCTGTTAGCTGTAGCTGAGCAGAATTGCCTGCCCACTCCTTTGAAAAAGGTAAGTTGATTTGTGACCCTTGGGCTGAAGGATGACCTCAGCTATTAGTCCAAAGCAGTCCTGTGGTGAGTTGACTTGTTCTTTCTAAAGTACAAGAGGCTAAGGAGAACTATGGTTTTGCAGAAGAGAAAAAACCCAACAACGTGAGACTGTAAATCACACAGATGTTTTAGACGTTGTGTGCAGCCTATTGAATACTGCTGTACCAGGAGCAGATTCTAGCCTTTTCTTTGCTGAGCTGAAAGCCTTCCTGCAGCGGTATTCAGAGAAAAACATTCAGTGTTGCTTAACTTCTGGTTTTTTTCAGCTATGGTAGGAATATTCTCTGGAGTTTGCAGTGTTGTAGAAACTATAAATTATGTAGCTTTTGTCAGTACAGTATTCTAGCACAGAATTTTGTTTACCCGTAGCTGCCACCTTTGAAATGCAGAGTTGCTTCATGCAGTTCTTTGTTGTTCTGTTGTAAGCTGACATTGACATGTTACAAAAATAATTAGTACTCAAACATTAATTTTTGGTTTGAGGGACACTGTGCAGTTCTTTCTCTAAAAAGATGATGGTATTGTGACTTTAAGAGCAAAGACTTCTATCCTGTGCTGGTGTAGGAGTGGAGAGGGGACAGTGAAGCCTAATCTGTAAGTTAAAAGAGGTTCTTCTGAAAGTGAATGATGGCTTTGTTGTTCATTAATCTCATCCCAGAATTAATAAAAAACAGTTGTTCTTGGCAGAGTCTGTTGTCTCAGGTTTTAAATCTCACTGCTATCACCCTCACATTTCAAAGATGACTTTTAGCTCAAAAAGGGAAGGAAAAATAGAGAGGTGCTGAGCAGATGGGAGGCTGATGGACAAGCTCCTGTAGCAACGATTTGAATGTTGGTCAATAGCAAGTACACGATGCTTGTTTGGGAAAGGATATTGAGCCAAGACTGTTTTGAAATGTTCTTTCATCAAATCTCTTTTTAACTTGCATGAAGCATTCTCCAGAATAGTTTGCAATTGTTTCAACTTGCCATTTAGCAGCTGACGCTGGCTGATAGCAAGGTGATGAAGAATTTTCCGTGAACTTTCCTAAAGCCTGAAAGTTTGTAAAATCAGTATTTTTCATAGGTGTGTACCACAGACTTTTGACAAGAATGGAATTGCTGGTGCAAACAAGAGTCAGATTTGTTTGCTCTGAAACAGCCAAGAGGGTTGTAGCTGGTCCCTATTTCATTTGACAGCCCTGAGTTGTGCTCTTGTTCACTGATATTAGGTCAAAATCTTGGAAGTCTTGTCTGTGTTTGAAGAGACTATTGTTAACTCTTGTGATACTGGCTCTTGGACGAAATTTTGAACGATTTCTGTTTACCATATCGACTATGGCTTTTAGCCGTACTGCATAACATGTTGGGGTTTTTTTGTTTCATCTTACATATTTTGGGGTCAATTTCTTCTTTTTTTATTTTTTTTTTCAGAATGGGAGAAAACCTGTCTGACAGACAAAAAATATACTATCTGCTGATGCTAAAAATTGCTAGAAATACTTCCAAGAAAACCTTCCTGCTATGTTGGTTAAACTGGGTCATCTGTGTGCTTCATTACAGTGGTTTGATTTATATTGCCTAATTGCAGCTAGATTTCCGGGGCTTTAGAAATGTTCATTCCATTAGGAAAAGCAGTAGTTCTTTGTTTAAAGAAGAAGAAAAATTTCTGGCAGGAGGCAAGGGAGGCTGTAAATACTGCCTGCATGGGACCTGTTTTGTGTGTGTACATCTTAATAAAATTGTCACTGAAAAATAAATGCCTGTATGCATACTCAGAGGCTATTGTTGTGGGTTGCTGGCTGGAAACAATTTGAGTCCTTGAATAAAATACAGTAATCACTGAAGCTGTGTTCCTCAGTACAATCTGTTTTGTTTGATTTTATTTTTTTAAAATAATAGGGTGGCTGCATTCATTCTTCCAGAGAAACAGGAAAATATTTGATGAATTTGATAAAAGGACTTGGCAGGGTTTCATTTTATAATAAAACATGATTTGAAAGCTTGGATATGTGAATAATATATAATAGTTTCTCTCCTGTGTTCAAAGGACTTCTTTGAAAAATAAAGTTGATGCCTTTGCCGGAGCGCAGTGTAAGAATGGATGGCCAGAAAAATGTTGGTCAAGTCTACATTGGGGTGAATCATTAAATTTTAGTGTGTTGAGCTCTGCATCTCATTTTGTGCTGTCAGACTTACGGGTGTTGTCTCTGAGGTGTGATGGGCATTAATGCCAGCCTTAGATCCCTATTATGGCACACTGACACTGAGCAGAACGTTTGGCCCTAGGGGAAGGCAGTGTGGACCAGTGGTTTGACTGCTGCTGGTGGGCATCAAGAACTGTCTTTGTTATGTGAAAGTGGTGATTTATGATATGAGGTCTTCTGCAACACTTTTATGGGGTATGCTGTTGTTGTGTGTTAGAGTTGCAAGTCCGTGGTGTTGCGTACAGTTCCTCTATGCATATGAGAGGTTGTAGGGAAAAATAGTAAGGAAAGAAAAATTTTTAGATCATCTAACTTTTGTAAACTTCACGGTTGTTTGTATTAATTTTGGAGGAGACATCTGGAAACTGTGGCTCCAAGAATGTTAAAACTCAGCAGGCAGTTATTAGTAAACGTACGGAGGGGAACATCTGCAGCAACCACAGGATGGCTTTCTGTGCCTGTCCTCGAGACCTAGCTTCTATCACAACTTCACTTACAAGCTATCTTTTAAGACTTTGATGTGGAAGAGAAGAAAAGCAGATGTAAGGTATGATCCTTCTGAGTTATTGGTGGGTATTACAAAGCAACAGAGATAACAAGTGGCTTAAGAGCTGTTTCCGGTTAGCCATGACTTATTGTGTAACGTGGTGGTGATGCTTTAATACAACAAGGGAAGAGTGTGGGTTACTCTTCCACTAATACAATATAAATATTTGTGCAGAAGAAAAACAATTACGCAGAGCATTATTCTGTGAGACTGTAGTTCCCAAACACGGAATCACAATTATTATCTTTCTTTAAAAAAAAACAAATTGAAAATCTGTTTTATGAGGTTAGATGGTTATGTCTTACATATATATGAGCTATCTGTATGATCTTTTCCAGGCCATTCATATCTTGCAAGCTTTCTGTTTTCACCATTCTTCCATCTTCAGATGGGGTGAGACTCTGCAATTGCTCCAGCTTGACACCACTCACGTTACGAGTTTTGCAAAAGATCAGCAGCAGAGCTTTTCTTTGGAGGAAAAGGTACAGGATTATAAAGAACCAGCACAGAGATTGAAAAAAAGTTTCTCACGGATTTTCTAAAGCTTAATGCAGGGTCTTTTTCAGATAGAAGATCTTGCAGTGGAAGTTCATTCTTCCTAAGAATATGTTACAGAGATGTGTTGTTAGGCAGATAGGCTGAGTATCTGTGAGACAAAGTGTTAAGAACATCCACTGCCAAAATGTTAACTACTTGTCGTGTCTTGCTACCCTTGTGGCACAGTGACCATATTATGACTGTACTGATAGACCAAGGTCAAATACACCCCTACGGAATTGTATGGTGACTTGTATAGTCTGTTTTTTAAGTATGTTTGAACTGGACCTGCATTCTTCTGCTTTCTTTATCCTTAGAATGTCCTCATCCCGGCTACTAAAGGAGGCAATTTGAAGTTTTGATGACCATGTCAAAGTTCTTTCTATTCTCAGAACTCAGTTCTTGGCTTTTAATACAATTTTCAACAACTTGCAAAACAGCATAAGGAAAATTTAAATGAACCTTGCATCCTTCCTACTTAAAAGAGAAATCTGACTTCAGACAGCACCTTTTGTCTTTGGCCAAAAGTTAATCTTAGCAGATAAAGAGTTTTCCCTTGCTCTTGGGATGATACCAACAAGATTCATAAACGAAGAGCCTGTAGATTGTACTTTATTGGGGGAGAGATAAATAGAAGTATCCCTTTTTTCTCTTTCACAAATATTATAATTCTATAGAAAGCTATTTAGACAGAAATTGAAAAGTGTAGATTAAAATTGCAATGAAGGAGAACAGGAAAATCCATTTGACCCACACCTAAGAAGCTCAATTTTTATTTTTATTTTTTAGAAGGACAGCTAACAACAAATAATTAAATTTATGTTGAGCTACAAAGGCCATTCAAAGATTAATTTTCACTTCACATTAAAAATAACTTTTCGAATAACTGAATACAGCTTACTATATGAGAGAATAAATTTTATTAAAACTACCGTACATATTTTTCCTGTGTCACTTTCTTTTAACTCTGGGGCATTAGAGAGATAAGTAGATCCATATGTTCTAATGAAAGTTTGCGAGCAGTGCAGTAACTTGACTGAATTGGGTACATTTTGAATATTCTTTTCAAATTTGTTTCAAACATTTGTCAGGACTAGCTGGTGGCTGCAGTCAAAGAATAATGGGCTGTTTTCAGCTTTGTGAATGGTGTTTTTCAGAATGTGGACGTCAGAAGCATTGAAATTCAACTTGCAAGGACTCTTCATAGCAAGAAGAGTTCTCTCAAAAGGGTTTTCTGTGAGTTGAGGGTTTTTTGTTGTTGTTGTTGGGTGGGTTGTTTTTTAAAGTTCACTATAGTTCTGCAAAACAGATTCATTACTACAGGCACAAAACCCGGGCACATTTGTATTCTTATTGTGTAAATAAGGAGAATTAAAAAAGAAGCATATTCTTACAGACTGTTACGTGAATGATGTTGGCATTACAAAAAAGCAAGCAAGGAAAGCTGTTGTACTTCTGTTACTGCCAGAGGCCTCTGTTAAGGAGAATGAGGTGAGTGGCTGAGAAAATATCCCAAATACAGTGTGTAAAGCTTAACTTTTCATAGGCTCTTACTCACTTGGGGCATGCTAACCTATTAACCTGGGACATTCATCATCAAATGGCCGCTTAACACACCTCAGAGCACTTCCTGTGTTGTCATATACTATGGACAGAGACCACTTCTTGCCAATTAGCTCTACCCTGCACAAACCTCTTCATTGCTTTTAAGGTTTTTCACAGATTTGATTCTGTCAGCCTGTGTTATGCTGGGAAAGGTCCTGAAAGGCTGACTTCTGTCTTTTGCGTGGGTGACCAAAACAGGATTTGGTATAGAGAACTTCTTAACACGTGCCTTAAGCAGGAGAATATTCCATCAATAATTGGTTTTTTTCCCATTTTGGCATTTTTTTTTTCAATCTCTGTGGCTAAATTAGTCCTAAAAGCTTTTATGAAATATGCCTGACAGTAAAATTTATGATTAGGCCTGAGAGCTGAAGGCTAACTCAGGCAGTGTATTTCACATAAATAAGCACGTAGAATTGCAAGTTGGAAAGGCAACTTCTATGGCATGGAGACAATTTATGGCATTTTAAAAGCCTAGAGAAACTGAGACAAAAAAAAAATAAAATCAAAGGCTGGAATATTTCATGCTCTGACTTGCAATTGTAATTGTTTTTGGGCCTTTGTTATTCTCACTTGCCAAGTTAGCAGCAAAAGCTGCAGCCTTTCTTTTAGTTACGTTTTGAGTTAATTTGACAATCTTTTTTAATGCCTGTAAATCAAACTGCCTGTAAAAAAAAGCTTGCTATTGGACTGCCTGAAATCTTCTAGGAACAGAAGCAACTTTTTCTTCTCAGGGGCATGGTACAATAAAGGGGTCAAACCTAAGTCCGTGTCAGATTTTCTCTTACAGCTTTGAAACTTGAAAATTGCTGAATATTCTCTTCCCTATGAAATATTCTGGGAAGTGGGTTCAACAGATTAAATCCTGCCTTTGCTGGAATTGATAGTAAACTCTTACACATCTTTCAGACCTGTATTCAGTATTGTTCGATTAGGGTTGAAACCTACATTGTCAGCAATGAGTACTTCAGGTCCCCATGAAGAATAGGAATGCAGCTGATTGTCTGATGGTCCCGGGCAGTCTTGAGAGAAAAATGGACTATAACGGTTGTTCTGCTGAATTTCCATGTCTGTCTTTGTTGAAGTACATTTTTAGGGAGTCAATTTCAGTTTTTCAGTAAACTTTCTGGGCATCTGACTTAGAACACAGTAGGGCTTTCAAACTGCCCAGGAAATATATCCATATTAGCAAAATCTTGTGATGACAAAATGCATGTGCTAATAAGTAATTATTGCTGAAAATAAATGGCAGTTGACCTTGAATAGGTCATTACATGAATTAGAGCCATGTGACATACGCAGGTGTTTTGGCCAAATGGGCACTGAAATCTCTACTTCAGACTCATGGACTGACAGTAAAGACATTTGCAATTATGTATGTAGTAATATAGTGCTTGGCACTTGATGGTCTGGAAAGAGATGGAGGCTGTCAACAAGTGTTTTTTGCCTTCCAATAAGAGCCCAGAGAAGCCTCCAGCAGAGGCCGCCTCCCAGTAATCCCATGTCAGGATTTAGTGTCTGATGTTCTGATTTCAACAGTGCTCTGCCTCCAGAAGTCCTCCTGCAATAAAATTAGTGTCTTGAAGATAAGAACAACAGGCTGAAACAGAGTAGATTTCTCTAATGGAATGACTAAACCAACTAGAAGCTCATTCTTTGAGAGCTTGCTTGGATAATGTGTGCATATTTAGTTTTTTCCAATATGCACATGTAGCTGCAATTTCTACTGTTGAGCTCCCTTGAGGAAATGAGCTTTGAGACGGGACTTGGAGGATAGTCATGCTAGATGAGGTCAGGAAGAGAGTTTGGGCCAAAAAGGCCCTGAATGCAGCATATGAAGAAGAATGTGATGCAAGAATCTTTCATTCTTGCTGCAGATCCCTCACTGTGTGGTGGGGTTTTTGTTGCTTTTCCTTTTTCCCCAGCACACAAGTCTGATCTGTCAGCTGGTGTGATGAATGGTGCTAGCCTGCAGCTGGAGAATGGTGTGGCTATCTCCTCCCCGCTCCAGGACATTTCATGCTACAGATTTGTGATTGAGACCCAGCTCTTTCCAGGAGGATCGTGGAGAGGGAAAAGGCCACAGCCAGATCTGTATGTCTGTGAAATAAGGATTGAACTGCAGATAACTATTTGGGAAGCTAAGCCATGCATGTCTTTCTGCATACTCCAGGGTGGTCTGTAGCTTCACATTTACAATCAGCATCCTGGCATGGGGGAGTCTTCCCTCCCCAGCTCTCTCTGAAACTTTAGAGGGGGTCTCTCTCAGCACCAGGGTTCTTCAATGAGTGTCTTGGGGCTGGTGAGGCCACCAGGCTTCTGGTGTGCCAGCACCAAAGTCATTGGTTCTGGTCAGAACAGACCTCCTGCTCAGTGTCAGAGCCAAGCAAAGGCTGGACTATTTTGTCCATAACCCAAGGTGCTGTTTATCTGACCAATACACTGGTATTACTTTCAAACACGAGTGTTACATCTGGGAGCTGGATCACTGACCCCTTTTTTGAGATGGGTTAAAATGCATATTTTTGCAAGAATTGTCAGGGGCTGGCGTGAGGGTGGGGTTGGCACACTGCTGTTTAGGAAAAATTGGTAGAAAGAAAACTCTTCAAAACTTTGTCTGGAGTGTAGTGTCTGAATACAAGTTCAGTTGAAATGGGGGTAAAAGAGGAAGAACTTTTTAATGAAAACAGAAGGATTATTTTTCTCATTTTAATCTTGAAGTAGGCGGGGTGCCCACTGGGTACAATTGGACCAGTGTGACTGCACTACAGAATAATAAGAGAGACTAAATAAAACTATGTTGTTTTTAAACCGAACAGATATCAGATAAACAATAAAACTGAGTTCTTAGTGGGGAATATACTGCACACCAGCCTGTGAGTCACTGAAACATTGCTGAAGTGAAATAATTTCAGCATGTGACTCCAGAGTTGTGACTGGGAACAAAGAAATATCAATAGTTTTATCACGTTTTCTAGGAGGAGCTTCTGTTTCCAGGGGCCCTAGTTGGTTAGGGGGGTTTAAGCAATTTTTGGTGAAACATTGGTTGTTTATAAACAAAGATAATGGCTTAGCTTTAGGTAATCCAACAATGTTCTTGCTTCTAAAACTTTTATATGTCATACTGTAATTTTTGTAATAAATATCCTTCAACTTGTGATGGTATTATCTGAAAAGCAGAGGGAGGTCTTGCTCCTTTCACCACCCACCCCCTGTTGTGTGGTCCTGCCCTTTTCCTGCTACCACCTGCGGTTCTTCTCATCTTCAGTGGGAGCCAGTTCAGCTTGCTTGCTAAGAATATGCCTGAGTGGTTGCTTCATGTCTTTTCTTTCCTTCCCTTCTCTTCTGGGTTAACATGTTTACTGGTTTGGTGGATTCAGTGGAGAGATCTAGCGGCCACCAGAATGGTTGAGGGAAGCGAAAGGAAAAGATGCCTGGGAGTAGGCTGGAAAAGGTCAGGTTTAGCCTCCAAGTAGTCTTTGTTAGGCTGACTTGGCTATTGCTGAGTGTGTGTGGACATTTTAAAGTAGCATAGGATGCAGAAGGAGGGAGCTTTAAGAATGCTGCTGTGTGGAGTTTTAGAAGGTAAGGAAATGCTGGATTTGAGGTTGTTTGGGCAAAACAAATTCTGTACACTTCTAGGTGCTTTTCATCTCTCATCATTAACTCCCAGTTGTTCTCCCTGGGTAAGCTGGTTGGGCTCCCCCAGAACAGGCCCTGTCTCTCTCTTTGCACTGTGTCCTGTCTCCCTGATCCAGATTTTCTGTATTCTTCCAGCTCATTTCATTCCTTCAGCCCACCCAGTATCCAGCCATAGTGTGGTAATTGTTATTGTTTGTATGTGTTTGTTTGGTGGGTTGTTTTTCTGGGTTTAGTTTTCAAAGCTCTTTCACTGTTTCCTTCCAAAGCAGCCCCCCCAGCCTGACCATCTGCATAGCCCAGTCACTGGCAGGAGAGAGAAAAGCATGCCCTGTCTTCAGCTCGGGTTCCAGCTCTGGTCCTTCATGGTACACATCTGATTGAAATCACATGTTGTCCCCCAGGGGTGGTGACTCTGCTGTGCTGTTCTGGTCAGGAATCCAGCTTAAGGGAAAGGTGTGCAAAATGAGGGTGCATTAGACAAACTTAGGAAAGACTTACAACTGCCAAATTAGGGTAGATGTTCACCCCTTAGTATCATATAGCAGCTGATAGAATAGGAGATTGTATTCCCTATTACAAATCTTACTTCTCTATCAAGCTCACAGGCATTCGAAATCTGTCAGGAATGTCTTTCTTCTTGGAGAAAAGGTCACCAGAAGCTTTTAATGCTGAGAAATGTAACTTCATTTTCTAAAGCATCTGAACCGTTTGGCTGAAACTTGTGCAAGAAAATTAGGCCTCCAGCAGGCATCTGGTGTGGAAAGTTTCAACCCAAACTGCTATTTTGGCAAAGTTGTAAGCAATGAAAGCATGTTTTAAGAGTGGGAAGTGTTGAACAATCTCTGTATTAAGGCAGAACTTACATTTTGGTGAATAAATGGAACCTGTGTTGGAGTTCTAGGCTGAACTGCAACAACTTTAATTCTCCTTTCCCGAGAAGGGAAGCACTTACCCAACTCAAGTTCTTAACACTTATGTAGTTACTTACTGCAGCATTAGTTATTACCAAATAAGTGGAGAAGCTCTGTGCTGGCATAACTAAAACTTGAGGAAGAATATCCTTGGGTTGTGGAGGTGTACAAAGCTTTTCTTGTGGGTTCCTACATGCACCACAAAGCCACACAGCAGACTGTGTTATGGGATTCAGTTTTATAATTAGTTCTGGATCATTTTGAGCATGTGCATCACCTGGGCTGGAACTTACTACAAAACCCCATGGGTGTCATGTGTCTGCATCCCAGTGGAGATATTCTAGAAACACAGTGACTGCCCTGCACATCCTGTTCTGATTTGGTTGATTTATTGTTATGTAGTTCTTAAACTAGCCGTGTGAAGGGCATGATTCTCAAGTTTGATTGCACCGTAAAAGCAAGCTCTTTTCAGATCACCCTAGAATTCATACTGCGCTTCTGTCCAGCCATGAAAGCTTACCCCAGCCACTGCTGCTTTTGTGTCTCTAGCTGAAACTTGAAACAGGGAGAAAGGTAGAGAAAGTCTGTATGCAGATTGTTGAATGTCAACCCCACAAAAGATTTTTTCTCTTCCATTCTATTTTCTTATGGCTCTATTCAGCAGTACAGCTGTTTTTACAAGGTTGCTGATTAGCTTGTGACTCATACTTAAGGACAAAATCATTCTTGGATAGAACATCCAACATCCATCTATTAAGGATTGACACGCAGTTTGTGAATCCTCTTTCTAGAAACCTAGTTGTATTATGTACCTGAGTTAATAACATTCTATAGGCTTGCTCTTTCGTATGAATTAAGTCTGCTTGGACCTTCTGTGCTACAAGACATTTTTAAGACCTTTGACCATTCTTATTTCTGTCTCTTGTCTTGTCTACACCTTCCACTAAAATGTAAAGCAAAAAGCTGGATGCATTGAAAGTGTGTGGAATGACTTCCTTCTGTGTTCTGGTAAGAGTGCCAGCACATCCTTGAAGTAAAAGTTTTTAGTTTTGCTTTTGTCATCTTGTCATGCTTGTACTGAGCTGTGACCTGTTTTACGGATGGATCCTTTTATGTCATGTTGCTACCTGTTCTTCACTCCATATTTATAGACTTGACTTCTCTTTCTCTCAATGAATGTTGGGGTTTTTTTATTTAATGGTTTTTTATATTGTACTTTCAAGAAATAACAGAGTAGTCTTCTGTGTTACTGCTACTTCCAGGTTCCTTGATGCTTCAATTATTTTTAAAACATAAAAACAAAACCTCATTCATCACCTCCTTCTGTCTGAGAAGGAGAGAATGGGACAGTTTAGAAGTAGGGCTCCTTGTAGTCCTTTCACTACCCCTATAATCCTCCACCTTTTATTTTTCCTTTTACCAGAAACATTCCAGATCTGTCAGTTTCTAATTTTCGGGTCATCTGAGCAAATCCATACATTTTTGAGATACAGCAAAATATTTATTATCTCCTTCTTGAGTACTATTTCTGGTTGAGAAAGCAGCAAGCCTGTTCCAAAATGCATCGCTGTTCTATTACTACACTTTTTGTTTTCTTTATGGTAATCTCATCAATATCAGTTGATTCATAGTCCTGGATACATACAAAGGCTTCAAGTTTATAAATTCACTGTGTTAATGATAGGTAATGGCTATTGGCAGGTCCAATTACTGACTGACTTCAATAAGATGCCTCTACTTAATTCCTCTGCTTAAGATCATGCCTGCCTTCCAGTGAGAGGTTGTTACAGGAAGGGTTACCTTTGATTTAATCAGTTTTAGCTTCCTGTATGTTTTTCGTTGTCTTTTCAGATGAGTTGGGTTTTGTTTGAAAAAAAAATTGGAAACCCCCTAATTGTTTGTACGTCCTGATAGCTGCTTGGTGAACTTAGTGTTAACTGCTGCCTCAGCTCACAATATTGCAGTGCAGCACAAGAATTTTTTGACATAGGTGGTCTTCTAAGGTTAGAACATGTATGGGCGGTGTGAATGTAATGTATGCATTGGTTTTAATTGTTAAAGGGAAGCACAAGCATCCCTGTTTTTTTGAGAGGGCTGGCACTCAGTCTTCTTGTGGCCAAAACATTAAAGTTAGGATGTGCCAGACGTGCAGTGATACATTCACCCTCAACTAAGTTTCTCCATTATCTATTTTCTTTAAGAAGCTGTTTCCCAGGGATTTCATGATACATGTTTAATCTTCTGAACTTCTTAAAAGGTCAGTCATCATTTCGACGGCTCTCTCGGATGATTAGTAATTAGACTCTCACTTCCTGAATACCAGCCGATCTAAGTGAAAACATAGTAACTGAGTCCGTTTGTTGTTTTGTTTCCAAGATTACAGTTGTAACGCTCAAAAGAAGCTTGTATTCCTGTGATCAAATAGCAAGGCAAGCCTTACGGAAATGATGAGTTCATAAACTGTTGGCAATGAAGTTAGGATTTTTACATGATACTGAGTATTTCTAAGTATATCCTATGAAGTCTTTCTGCTCAGGGAAAACAAAAATGTCTGTGCAAACATATTTACTATTTCAAAAGTTTTGCTGTAGTTGAGAAGTCTGATATATCTACAGCCCTCTTGTTGTGGATGAGTTTCCTCTGGGAACCCAATTCAAACAGTGTCACTAACCAGAGGAATTTGTGTCTTAAGATTCTGGTGGGTACATGAAAGCATTTTACCAGCTGAAAGATCAGTGTCATAATCTGTATTTGTTTTGTATTTGTTTTAAGCCACAATTTTATTTATCTAGGAGCTAAATAATATTATGCATGACAAGTTACTGCAGAATATATCTAGCAAATCTTTTCAAAGTAAAACAAAGCAAAACACACACCCCCATCACTCCTCCCCAGTGAGTATTGCCTGGATTTTGTTGTTGGAGTCAAATGGGCCTCAGTTTCTTGCTTTCATTACTGGGGGAGGAGAGGGGAGAAGTGAGTGGGGGCATGTTTTGTGTTTTCTCTGTCTGTTTTTTATGGTACATCTGTTTGACAGTATGCGTAGCAGTTTATCAGTGCTCACTTACCTCGTTGAGACACTGTGGTGGAGCATGACTTTAAATTAATTTAGATATATGTGTAGTAGTATTGTCAGACTTAAAAATCTGCTCTGTGCTAATGCTTAATTTTATGAAGTTAAATAGAAACCTTTTTTAAAAAGGTATTTTCTTTATATGCTACCATACCTAATCAACTGAGTTGATAGTATACTTTTAAAATCAGTGTAGGCATTTTTAAGAGAGGTGCAGTAGCAGAAGTGTTGCAGTATCCCCTGTTTTCCACTATTGATGCAAATGCAACCTATGTCTACTAAGGCAGGGAGGAAAAAAAGGCAAATAGAGGTTTTCTGTGTTAATTGTTTCCATGTCTCATTTGTCTTACAAAGGCATTGCTTGTTCTTGAATGATTAACTACCACAGAAGTACAGTACTGACAAACCTAAACGAGTGTTTTTTATTCTGCTGTTTCAGAAAGCAGAAGAGAAAATGGACAAGTCATCCTTTTTTTTCTCAGTATGGTGCTGGAGAGCAGTTATTTTTCAATGGTTTCGAAACCAAGCTTAGGATAATTCCTGCCTTCTGAACAATATTCGTATTTGCTCATCATAATCATAAGGGCATGACTCTGAAGTGTGAAATTCTGAGTCCTAGTAATTGTACTGATCTCTCAAATGCTTTGTTTCCTCAGTTATGAGTTTCAGTGGTAGTCTACACTTAGGAAACTGGGTTGATTGGGGTCAGATAAAGAGATGTGTCTAGTTTTAGTCTAACTCAGCAGCATTCTTCTGTGCATGTCTTCCTTGTATTTTCAGGAGACAAAATATAGCTTAAATTGCTATGGAGGGGTAACTGCCTGCTTGTCCCAAGACCCTTCTCAATCTTTTCCTCGCAAAGAAATAATAGTTCAAGCTCTGACTTCTGGGTTGCCATTCTAAAGGAACAAACTGTCGAAAGGTTACACTTATTTCCATAATCCTATGTTCTCCATGGGCTTAAGGGAATTGCTTACTGGAGTTCATAGGTGCCCTGTTTGTTGATCTTTGCTTTCTATTGGGACTGTGTTGATTCCCCTGCTCTGCATTCTTCGATGTTGAAAGGTCACTGCTATGTTTGATAAATCCCAATCTTCTGTATTAAACGTCTTTTTATAAATTCCCCAGGAATTTTCAAAGGTGAAGCCATCACTGACTATTCTTTTGCAGACATTTCAATTATCTGCCATTCTTCTACAGCTTCTTATAAAAATCCAGTATCACATTTCCTAGGTCATCAAGTGACTTTCGTATTGTAAGACTTCTGGTTATATCCTTTTTTTTTGTACTGGTGAGTGGTATAAAGCATCTGCAGCTGAGAGGCACCTGGAGTGAGGACACCTTCTTGAGTCAAAGATGCCCCAGGTCAGGCAGAGCTTGTGTTTTTCCAGTGTTGTCCAGAAGCAGTGGTGCCGCTGAGCTGCCCTGCTGGGTTTCTTTCCCTGGAGAATGCCACAGGCTTTCTGAGTTGTCCTTCAGCAGCCAGGTGCTTGAAGCATGAACAAGGGCGTCAGTCTCCATATAGGTGCAACTGAATGTCCATAATTTCTGTTGTTCCTCGTCATATTTTAGCATACTCACATTGAGTATAGTAGTAGCATATTGACCTTCTCTGAGGAATGCAGCTTTCCTGCACAGGTTATTGTAACAGCTTGTGTTTGCATTCCCATTGCGTGCTTTGTTCTACCACTCTCTTCCTCTCACCAGCTGATTCATATTTCTTTATTTTCTTTTTAAGCATATTTGCATAAAGACATGGATGTTTTACTGTTACTTTCCTTCCTCACCAACTCACAACTGCTGCAGATCTATTTTTAGTCTTGCACCTTATCTCTTCCTTGCATTTGCTTGTGGTTTAAGAACATTCTGCTTATTGTTTCTTTTTATAGCTTCCTGTAAAAAAACCCAAAATTTAAACATAAATATGGGTGGGAGAGGATTGTTTCACTAGGCATAACTGTGACCAGCATGTTAGTTTTACATTTCAGACACACACTCTTAATCTAACCAAACCTGTCGTGCTTGTTTGGTTTTTTTCTACAAACCAACCAACTCGCCAAGTAGCATTTTATACAATCTTACTGTTAACAGCACATAAAGAAACCAAAATCTAGTATGCAAAAGTTTTTCCACATTTAGGGAAAGGTACTAGTCTCGTTTTTCTTGCAGCATATTTCACTGCAATTTCAGCTGCTTTTAAGCCCTCATGGGGACAAGACAGTGTCCATGGAGTAACAAAAAGAATCAGGGCTGCGCGCAGCACATACTGCAAGCAGTATTGGGCTCCAGCATATTGAGTTCAGTGTTGCTGTGCATTTGTTGCCATTTCTTACTTCAACCTGCAGCTGGGAGACAAAATGCAGGGCATATCTGAGGTAAACAGGCTCTTCTCATACTCCTCAAAATACTTTAGTTTTTCTGACAACTTTATGCTAGGCCCCCGGAAGTGAATACTGATGTTCTACTTTAGTAACCATGTGTAACATTCAAGAGCTCAGTACAGCTGCTAGGACTCACAGAAGCCTTACATCATGCTTGAGTCATGGCCTTATGATCGTGATGAGCAAATACAAATATTGCTTAGAAGGGAGGAATTGTCATAAGCTTGGTTTTGAAACCATTCAAAAATATCTGGTTAGCAGCACCATACAGAGAAAAACAAGGATGACTTGTCCATCTAATATCTTCTGCCTTCTCTGTTCCTTTCCCTGAATAGGATAGCAGATGCTGATTGTAGGAAAAAAGGAACAAAGTTTTTCTTTTCTCTCTTGGGAAAAACATGCATGGTAAATAAATGTGAGTGTTCTTGAAGGCAGTGACACATACCTTGACCACAGCAGAGCACAATTGCTGTTCATCTCCTGCAGCAATCTTTGTAGGTCTCTTCCAGTCCAGAGAAGGTAAGCCTGTGAATTTTCCTAAAAGATAAGCTGTTTTCTAGTGCTCTTTCCAGAGGTGTTCAGGCAACATCTTAAAATATTGCTGTGAAAAGACTCGGTAACAACACAGTACCAGGTGGCCTCTGGGCATATCCCAGGAGCATCTACTTTAAAATTCTCTCATCTCTGTCTTCCAACAAAGCCCTCTTTCTAAGAGAGCTACAAAAGAATCTAGATTTCACAACAGCGATGATGTCATCTCAAGTCACATGGTATTTTTACAGCTTCAGTTAAGATGAGATCATTATCCAGATGATGAGTCAGTCCAGTTAAATCTTTTGGCACGTTCTGGCTGTGCTGCAAACAGAACAGGCTTCACCAAAAATCTTTGAGAGCTTCTACTCTATTACTTGTGTGCTATCTCAACAGCTCAGAAAATACAGAGACAAAAGCGATTTCAGGAGCAAGGCTTCAAATGGTTGGTTCAACCTGTTAGTGTTTTCTTTTTTAACTTGGAAAGCTCTGTTTTAACCTAGAGCAGAAAGTGTAGTGTACACCAACTATGGTATTTTTGGAATTTGTCCTCAGCAAAATACCAAACTGATCTGTCAACTTTCATTATCATCCATGATTTCAAGTTTAAAGAAAAACAATGCCCTCAAAAATATAACCCCTTACTTTTTTGTAGAAACCATTCACTGAACACTGATGAATTAATTTTGTGCCCAGTTTCACGTTGAATGGTATTCCCTGTCTTACAGGTAAGAAAGAGGAACCTGCTGTGCCATTTTGGTGCAGTAAGCGCCAAACTGATTTTCTCCTGCATATGTTGCGAACATATCCAGCAGTGCTTGGAGACTGGCAGGGTACTAGATATGCATGCAAGATGCTTTGTTTCCATTTTGATTTGTTCAGTGGATTGTTGAATCTGTAACAGAAACATTTTTTTTTCTTAGTGCTTTGAGGTTATGATAAATTTTGAAGTTCAGCTTTTTATATGGGTATTTGTTTTGGCTAACTCTAAATAAAATAAGAGCTCTAGTGTCCTGTAATCTTTTCTCTTCTATGATGAAAAATAGATAAATCTCCCAATTCCACTTTTATTCAGGAAGAATGGAAAGTTGTTTTGTAAGGAGGTCAGGGCTACAAAGGTGATTAAGGGAGTGGAGCATCTCCCATATGAGGAGAGATTGAGGGAACTGGGTCTCTAGCTTGGAGAATAGGAGACCTCATTAATGAGGGTGACATCATTAATGTNTCTCTGGAGACATTCAAAAACCCGCCTGGACGCGTTCCTATGTGATGTGATCTAGGTATTCCTGCTGTGGCAGGGGGATTGGACTCGATGATCTTTCAAGGTCCCTTCCAATCCCTGATATTCTGTGACTTTGTTATTTCCAAGCTTTTTGTACTATGCATAGACAAGATAAAACTTTACCTGTATCTAATAGCAAGATTTTACTCATTACCAGAGATCTGACACTTTAATAACTGTGAAGCATTTCGGGACATTAAACAAAATAAAATCCTGCTGGCAAACGAAACTAACTGCAGAGATTATAGCATTGGCCTTTTGCTCTATACCTGCATGTTTTTGCCCTCTCCGTGTTTAGGTAGTCTATTTAGACTTTTTTCTTTCTATTCTCTCCTTTGATGCCTTGGACCATTC
>VXBJ01004996.1:172007-186206 GCA_013400055.1 Nycticryphes semicollaris
AGGCTTCCGGGAGAGCAGAGGAGGAAGGGTGCTGGCATGCCAAGAAAGCTGTTGGGTTTGGGAGATCAGTGTCTGTTACTCCAGGGCTACATTGCCAGGCAGGTGGACCAAAAGGGAATAAAATAGTTGCTTCTTTCTAAATTCTTTTCAGAGTGCTGGTGGCTTCATCTGAGAGGCCTCATGCAGGTCCGCCCCCTTCTCACCACTGTCTCTGTTCATGGTCTAGTGTCTCCAAGCTCAAACGGGGCTTGACTAAATCAGTTTCTAACAGACATGTGGCAAAAGAAAAAAAATGCGCCATGTAAAAATTGGGTTGCATCAGTCAGGAGACCAGCTGTGTCCCAGCCGCGCGCTGAAGGGTGTCTCTGGTTCGGTCAGGTGAAGGCATGGCTGCGTTTTGCTGTCTTGTGGCTGAGCAGGCTGGGCCAGCTGGCAGTTATGCCACTAGCAGATACACATCCAGTCAGACAAAGCAGAAGTTTGTGTCTTCAAAGGCCGCTGCAGGTTGGCCGGGAGCATTAGCTTCCCCCAGTCACTTTGTCAGAGTCTGGCTGCTTGGGCCCCGATGTTTTGGGCTTCCCTCCCTCACCCCAGCAGTTTCTCCTCTAGTATTGCTGGGGGATGACTTGACTTCTTTCTTTCCAGGGTCCTACTTCAGTATTCTCCTCTTATCATCCAAGGCAGAGGTTTCCTTAACATTTCACCCTACTTTGTCCCTGCCCAGCATTTCCTCCTGTACCCCTGCTTTGCTCTAGGAGGCTGTTTTCTACCCTGGCGCTTGTCCTGCCCAGTCATAACCATGAAGTCTCACCCATGATACTTTGTGGGTTTGGGAGTCTCACAGGCTCTCCTGTGTTCATTCTTCTGTCCTTTCCATGATTTCTTATTTTTTCCCTTTTATTACTATTTCTGTTTTTCCCTGTACACTGCTGTGGTATTTTGGGGAGTTTCTCCATCAGAAACTACCAGTCCCTGGGCGATATTTCAGTTCCAGGAGTGCAGCTTCATCCTCAAATGCAAGGAAACTTCTCCACAATTTTCTAAAATGGAGAGGTGAGACAGAGTTTGAAGGCAGCTGTGAGAGTTTGTTTTGCATCTCTTGTTCTAAGAAATAGTTCTGCATGTTATACTTAATTGGTCATCGTTTCCATTTGGGAAGCTGGGTGATTAGGAAGGTGGCCTGACCAAATGTGATGTGAACCACCTGAAGGGGAAGAGGGATTTGGAGCTGCTTCTGGAGGTGTATGAAGTAAGATCCAGCCATGTGGCTGTGTACTCCTGGTTGCTGGAAGGTAAGGAGGCCATTGGGAGTTGTGGAGGAGGAAGTGGGAGGTCAGACAGGACTTCCCTCAGAGAGGGGAGAGACCGCAGAAGGAGCAGCAAGCTGCTGAGGAAAGGGGCACGAGGCTGCTAGAGCTCTTTGATGCTTAGAGTGTCATGTGAAAGGTTGTGATCATTGCCGAGTAGTTTAGGATATTCTGTTGTAGGCAGCAGCACGCTGTAAAAAAACCTATTCTCTCAGACGGTTTTGCCCTGAGAAAGGGCCAAGCTGGCAAGCAAGGAGGAAAGCACCTTGTGAGCTCACGTTGCTGCCTGTGGGCAATGGAAGCCGTTGCTCGGCCAGGAAGCCCAGGCAGCAGAAGAGCCGAGAGAGGGTGGTTTTGCCCTCGAAGGCAAGGAAACTTCTTGTTTGTCTTTCTGAAATGCAGAGCATGCATTTTTCAAAAAGTGTATTTCCTCTTGGATTCAGCTCACAGTTTTTCTTTTCTGATGCCAGAATTCTGAATTCTTAGGGTGGGAAGAAAGAAAAAAGGTGGGGGGAGGGGCATTCATAATGGAAATCCTGACAGTCCTGCTTTTGCTGTCTGCGGTATAGTGTTTCTTGTAACCTATATGGCCAAATGCCAGCACGACATCTAATACACACTTGGCTGATGAAAGTTCAAGCGAAGGGGACTGCTGTGTTGGAATATGCCAGGGAAAGAAAATTGAGTTCAAGTGCTGAATTGCTGCTGAGCCTGAGGGAGAGTATTAGTAACTTCAAAGGAATAAAGTGAAGATTTCAGTGTTTTGTTAGATTTGGTGGTCAACTCATCTCCTGTGCTACCAAGGTGGACATGTGGGAACCAGACGACACCCAGCACATTGTAAAAAGAATAGAAAAATAAACGAAAAATACAGGTTTTCAGTGATTAGGTTTGGCAGCTGATTTTCCCAGCAAGCATAAATCTCTTTGGTCAAACAGTGCTCAGTGTGAGACTCTCACGCTACCCACTGAGAAGTGTTTTACTGTGGCACTTGTGCACACTGAGGTCCCTTACCTCTGCTGGCACAGGTGAAATGCTGAGAACTTCTTTACACCTCTTCCCTGGCCACGAGTAAGAGAGTGCTGGCTGCCTCTGAGAGGTCAGGGAGTAGCAGGACAGTAGCATAGCTCCTTTTCCCTCAGATTTTTGCTTCCAGGCCTCAGAGACAAGACTGATGCTGCTGTTTGCATACAGGATGCAAACAGTAGGTAAATATTTAAACTCAAGAAATGCTGTGTTTTCACTCAGATGCAAGAGAAAAGATGAGAGTGCCTCTTTCAAGACAGGAGGCTAATTTATGCTTAGCTCCTGTCTTTGGTGTGCCTGGTATGGGGGTAAAGGAAATCGGTGGTTTTCAGTTTTGCTTTCTTCCCCAGCTGCACTGTGCTGGTGTACAACCCATGAGGCCACTCAAAATTTTCCCCTTCCAGACTACCCCATTTCCTTCTTGCTGAGCCATAGATCCTCCTGCTAGCGCTGTGGGATCCGTGTTGAGGGAATGTAAATGCCATGAAAAAAGGTGGCTTACAGCCCTTTCACCACTTTGCTCAACAACTCAAAGGCTGTTGCTTTGTCCTCCCTTAAAGAGCTACAGTCAGCAGGTGGTGGTTTTCATTCTCTTTCTGCTGATTTACCACAAGCGATTGATGGTTTGGAGGTCATGGCGTTCACTGGTCAAACGGCAGGGGAAAAGGCTATGGTGAGTGGTGTGAAACGTACTGGGTCTTCTCCTCTGCTTCTTTCATGGACAGAATAATTGACATGGCATGGTATTTCCTTCCTTGACTCAATAACCTCCTGAATTTACCATCCACAATTGTCTTTCGCATTTGGCAGCTTCAGCCTTTTATTTGCTGTCCTAGATTAAAAACACTCAATGCTTTATTGGTTTTAAAAGCAGAATATGAAAAGTGACCAGCCCTTGTGACTGTGCCTGAGCATTGGTCCTATGAGTGGGGAGGTCTTCAGTTACCTCTGCATTGCTGAAAACATGTAAACATTTGTCCCCTGTAAGGTGCTTTATCTTGACTTAATTGCAGGGTTAGCATCCAGCACACAGGGGCTCTCATAGTGTGGTGACATGACTACACATGGCTGATGGCCAGCAAAGAGGCAGTGATGTCATTTCAGGGCTTGGGGCTGATCTTACTTTGAGCCTCTACATTTCTTTCCCTCCCAAATAATGGGGACCTTTACCACATCTTTAAAAATTATTAAAAGCTAATGACAAATTTGCCCTCCCCTCTCCTAAAAACAGGAGTCTGCAAAGTCACATTCTGTTACAGAAAAGTCCAGGCAGTTAGATCCCACCAATGTTGAATAAACTGAACCCTGAATCTCCCATATGATATCATTCTGCCAAAGCAGCCCGTGCGCAGCCAATGAAGGGACTTATTTTGGGGGGTTTCTGTGGGTATCAAAACATACTTAATAGCTGTCTTCCACCAGTAGCTCCCCGCACTGTAGTCCTGTCCCTCTTTCCAGGGTCATCAGTAGTGCCATCAGAAGTTTACCTATGTTTGCATAGGTTTGGTTATGAATGAGTATCTTTGATTTGCTTAATAAATGGGAAAAGACACATGAGCAAATGGTATAGCTAATTTACTGTTGAAAGGTAGGGATCTTAGCCTTTTCCTCAGCTTGGGGAAGGCAGTGGCTAGGGAACTGCTTTTTCTTCTGGTAAATACTTAAGCTTATGTGACTCTGAGACAATTTTAAAGGGAAACAAATATCTCTGCAGGTTTTGAGCCACCACCTGGTTATAAACAATCCATTCTCCTGCCTCAGCTTAGAGTATCCCAGGCACAATGAAACCTGTATAGGGCTGCAATCCTCTGCAGTGACTGCAGGTACAGACCTTGCCTCAGTGCATTGCCCACCAGCAGCCCTCAACAGCCACACTTCCAGCTTATCCCAGATCCTTTCTGCTTCTGCAAACCTGCTTTGAGTATAGTGTTCAGATAGGCTTTTCTTTTTAAGTGTTGATCTGTTTAATGTTATGAATTTTTCTTTCTTTTTTTTTTTGTGCAGCATTTCTAAGTGGGCCAGAGGCCATCTTCAAGGCTGTAGGGCTTGCAGAGTTTCCCCTGTGTTTTGGGGCAAACACCTTTTTGCCTCTGGTCAGTTGCTTGCATTCGGTGGGTCTGGCAGTCATCCAGGGGAATGAAGAGCATCCTGTGCTGAAACCACCGCGTCAGCTGGCCTGCATCCACCTTGTTAGCTCTCATCTCATTAAAATGGGATAAAGGTGTCTGTTATACAGGTGCTGAATAGGAGGCCGGCACTTCGGTTGTCTGTTGATAGTTGAAGGAAGTAAAAGCTTGCAACTGGCCACCTGGTACTATTCCTCTTGGGTAGGGGTATGTCAGGGAAAGTCTGCATATGTGAAAGCCTCCTTGGGTTAAGCCAGAGTAGTACATCAGTATGAATGCTTTACACATGAAAACGCTCAGGTAGTCAGGTAGCTTACTGGCACATTTGGAAATATGAGCAATAAAGCCAGGGTTATTTTGCCTGGCTGGTCCAATGCCCTTGGGCTAAGCGTTGATCTCCGGTAGCTGCGCAGAAGAGGAGAATGATCAGGATTGCTGCCGCTGAGGAAGCAACCTACCTGCCCTGCCTGCACAGTGTTGTGCAAGGCTAATCCCTCTCCGCCTTCACCCTTTTTCTCTTCCTCTCCTGAAATGTTGTTGCTCGCTGTGCTGCTCCATGGGAGATGGTTACAGTGGCACCTCATTGATCACAGCTGCTTAATTTCCTGTTTCTTCAGCAGCATTTAAAAGCTTTTTTTGCTATTTTGCTAGGAAATGAGAAGATAGTTTCAGGCTTTGCAATGGAAATTGGCTTTGTTAGTGAACGCTATTGTTTAATATGGCACAACAGCAGCTGCACAGGGGACTGTCAAAACTAAATAGAATGCCTTCACTTAGCTAAACAAGCATCTGCCTAACCCCTGTCTCGAGGGTTGCTTCCAAGGCTGGAATGAAAAAGCTTTTACTTGGATCTGACCCCCGCACGTAGTGTGACACACAAATGCCTGTAACGATAGACCCGTCTGTTGGTTTTCCACAATGTCAGCCTGGCAGCCAGCACTGTATAAAAGGGCGAAAAGTTCTTGGTGCACAAATGCAAAAAGGCTTCTCCTATAGAAAAAGCATTACTCGTGTAGAAAAAGCCTTCAGAAACATCATAGCACAGGGTTGCAGCATGCTATATTTATATTGATATTTCACAGTATGCTGTAATGGTTTACTTTGATGCTTTAGGAGAAAGGAGATGCTTTTACATCATTTGAATATAGAATGGCTGGTGTTTAATAGGTTGTCTGTGTTGTAATCTGGAAACATATTTTAGCCTAATCAAATAAAATCTAAGTCTCATCTAAATTCTTTATTTCTTAAGGCTTCTTTTAGAAAGCACATAGTTAGGGATTGATAATAAATTATGTGGGCAAATGGCCTTCAGTGAAAGATGGGTAAATGTTCTCTGCTGACAGACTTAAAGAGTTTTAGATGAAGTCTCTGGATAAAAAAAGTAATTTAAATAGTTTTCTATTGTCATTCCTGGGCATCTGGCAGCATTGTGTAGCATTCTTTCAGACCTCTATTTTAAGGAAGCCTATGAGGAAAGGTAACTGACAGCTTGCAACAACTAACAAAAAGGAAAATCTAATTCTGAAAATTTACCAGGCTGAATTAAAGAGATGGGATGGAGCAAGAGTGCAAGTACAGCAGAAACTGCATTCCCAGCAAGGTAGTTGTGCTCTGAGCAAGGGTAAAGGCTATAACAGAGCAAGCCTGAGCTCTGCGAACCTGTAGAGCAGCATAGTGAAAAACATCTTGTAATGTTTTCAAAATTAATTTGTTTCTCCCAGCAGGGTGAACAAACACCAAAAATTCCACAAAACTCACATTTACAGTACATCAGCATGAGGAACTGAAAGAATTTGTTGCAGAAAAGTTGTCTTCAGACAGAACACTCCATTTTTGTTCTCTGTTCTTCCTCTTTAAGACTGCCCTCTCTTAAAAGATACTGGGACAAGAGCGAAACCTGATTTATTAAGAAAAAGAAATCTTTATCTTTAATATTTACTATTCTCCTGCCGTGTAAGTTTCAAGGCAAAATGTCAACAGGAGATAATTGTTGCTGTATCACATTATGCTGACATAAAATTATACAACACAACAACAAACCTGAGCTTTGTAATACTATGGCTAACAAGAACTCAAGTGCTTTAATGCTAATTTACAGAATTATATGGCTTGGAAACCTACACCAAACAAGTTAAATACAGAAGTAATATTTGAATAAGTCAAGTGGAATAATAACTGAATCAAATTCAAGAATCCTGAGAATTATAATAATCAATTCAGAGAGCAACTTTTATACACAAATCTGTAGACTGTACTAGGAGCTGGTTTTGTGTTCCTTTGTGCTCTGAGTATAAATGAATGCCAGGAGTTAAGTGGCTCTGGTCCCCTCTCTAGTCACTTGTGAGCTCCAGACCACGCTCTCCAGCCTGTTTCATTCCCTGGTAAGATAAAGCCCACATGCACCTGTGAGGCTTTCTGCTGGCCACAAGCAACTGAAAACCTACGTCGCTTCCTTTGACATTTGTCTTAAGGCTGTCTATGGATGCGATGGTGCTATTGCCAGTACGCTGTACGAGGTTGTCTCGCTTGTGCCTTGTGCTCCATCTGTGTGTGTCTCTTGTCTGAAAAGCAGATTGTTAGCTATCGGAGGCAGAAACTGAGAGCAGAGCTGACAGGGTCCATGGTAATGCAGATAAATAACCAAAACAGGAGAGCTGCAGGCAGGTGAGCCCCAGGGACTGAGCAGCAGACACAGAAAGGCAGGGATATAGCCAGCTAAGTTTAAACTTCTCTTTGCATCTTTGGCAGATGTAAGGGACCTGGCCAGGCTCTGACATGTAGACACTGGTATGGGATATCAGTGCTGAGAGTTTACCATATTTTTTCACGGGGTGGATCGTCTGACCACAGACTGGCCTACAGAGAGCACTGTAGCCAGTAGCACATTGGGCATTTTGATTAAATGTCCCATTGTTGTGCAAAGATGTGTGCAGGGACTGTAACGTGACTTCTAGTTTCCTAAAGGAAACCCTTCACTGCGTAGACAGAGTGGACCTCAGAGGAGAGGTTTTTGCTCAACTGCAGCTGCTTGTGTTAGATGTAGATCAAGGCCACACTGTTTGCTGTAGAAACAGCCCTGTGGCTTTTTCATCTTGCATAAAATGGTTGTGTGGTGCTCCTTAGGTCAAAGGTGGAGTAGCACAGAGCCTGCTGAGCCATTCGTACTGCATTTAACCCTTTCTCCTGTTCAAAAGCAGACTGTGACTTTCCAAGCAGCACCACAACTTCTTGCTACCTTGTTACCTCTGCTGTATCTTACCTTGTTCTTTCCAGCATTTTTCTTTCCCTTCCCCCTGCATCCATATTGCCAGGAACAGAGGAATGTTTCTCTTTGTGGAGTCTCTGGAAGCTGCTGCTCTGGTTACAGGTAGTTGGACAGATAAATGCTTTGGATTGCTGGCTTCTGCTTTAGCCCATGATTCGCTTTGATGGTGGGTGGTAAAGCATCATCTGCCTATTTTGTTTAAGCTGCAGGAGTCACTGAGATGAGCTCTGTAGCCTCTGACTGTTTATTTTGTTGGAAGCAGGAGAAAAAGCTCCTTTTGATCTTTTCACTTGAGGACCCCTTATTTGGCAGGTAGGGAGAGTCAGGAAGGGATCTCTGCACCCTGCACAGCTCAGCCCTTGCCCTGGGTGTTGGAGCTTTGAGCTGAATATGCCATGAGGAAATCCGCACCTCTCCACTTGATGTTAGTGAGTGTGAAATCCAAGGAGTGCCATTTTTTTTGTGGCTATGTTAAATTGGCTCGATTGAATCATATTTATTCACTTTTCCTACCAAGTACAAACCAGGTGTTAATGAAATGGGAAATGATGTTGAATATTGGTGATAGTGAGAAGGGGTGCGTGTCCTGAGAAGATTTCTGTTTGCCCTGAAATGCAGGAGTAGAAGGTAGGTTTGGTAGTGAAAACATTACCTTTTCTCATTTTTCCCCTCTTTTATTATGCTAGACCAGAATAGGATTCACAAAGTTAGCTATCTAAGGGAAAAATCAGATAAGACTCGGGTTGTATTCAAGTCTGTAGTAAAGACTTTTCTCCAAATTTTATTCTCATCTGTGAGAAAACAGCTAGTAGTTTATCAAATTATGGGCTGTAGTCAATATTTCTACATTTACCACAAAAATTTCAATTCAGTAAAGTCCTGATGACTATACTTACCAGCAGTAAGTTTTTGGGGAACCTTTGGGGGAGCCTGAGTTTTGGGTTATGGCTTTTCAACTTGGGGTGTACATACTATGAACTAGTAGCTTTACAGACTTGTTGAGTGCTCTAGATTTGATAAAAAGAGGTGGATGTAGGCTCTTAGTCCTGCTTGTGTCTCAGCCATAAGCCAGGTTTGCTGTTAAACACAGGCTCTCTAGGCTTGCAAGTGATGAAGTGATAAATGTTAAAAACTTCCTTGTTGGCAGGACCTACACTGGCATTTCACATCCAGCTTCTTAATTCAGTAATGGTCATTTTTAACTACCTGTGATCGTTAGAGAAAATGGCAACTAGCTCATACCAGTGTACAGTCAGAAAAATACGTGATGTGGTCACGCCGATTATGCAGAACAGGAAACTAGTGATGGGTAGAGGAGAAGGAACTGCTGGTGTTTAGTCTGAAAGGGCTGCAGGGCTCAGCAGGATGAAAGCACAGCTTATCCAGGTCTGTCCAAGATAAAGCATTACTTTGTACTTAATGTAGTTTGGCCAATCAGCCAGGAAACACCGCATAAAAATTGTCATTGGTTCTTAAATGTAAGCTATGATGAAATCCCTTCACAGAGAATGGATATCACCCACTAATGGATTTTGCTGCCCCAAAGAATAATGACATTTAGTTCATTCATGCCCGTGGTGTTGTGTCATCGTTAGAAAAACGCTGGAGGAAGGACTTTCTTTTGTGAAATGTCTGGCATTCATAGACATCAATTTTATACAGTCGGATGATGGGTTTTGCATTTTGTGTATTTTAACTGCTTACTGTCTAGGATCCAGTTTTTCTTCCTGAGTGAGGAAGTTTTCTTGCATCTGGCTGAATTTCTTTAAACAAGCAATTAGGGAAACATAACATAGTGCAGAACAGGCTAGTCTAACTGAATTGAAAAGGATGCAAACAAGTCTTCACAGCTGTTCTTGGTAATCTTCTTAGTACAGGGTAAAAAATAATTGCTTAGTAGAAATTTTGGGATTAGATGAAATCTAATGGATGAACAAGAACCGTACATAAAAAGCACAACTTTCAGCCCACTTCTGGAATATAACAGCATCTTTACCGGCTGTTTTTGTCAAGGTGCCAGGTTGAATAAAGGGTTTTACAGTGCAGGACAAATGAATATTATTTATGGAAGTCTGTATTTATTTTCTGGATACACTGAATGCATTTAAGCAAAAGCTACTTTTCATAATTCTTCCAGGGTTTTTTGAGTAAAATTTTAAAGAAAACAGGAAATGAA
Source organism: Nycticryphes semicollaris (assembly GCA_013400055.1). Classification (NCBI taxonomy): domain Eukaryota; kingdom Metazoa; phylum Chordata; class Aves; order Charadriiformes; family Rostratulidae; genus Nycticryphes; species Nycticryphes semicollaris. The sequence continues at coordinate 181,908 of VXBJ01004996.1, forward strand.
TTTTGATACCTGTGAGCTGCTGCTTCTTACATACCTTGGAGGAGGGGGGTTTGTGGTTTTTTTTCAGCCAGGCCCGTAAGAGAGCACTGTAGCCCAGTGCTACACTGGGCATTTTGATTAAATGTCCCATTGTTGTGCAAAGATGTGTGCAGGGACTGTAACGTGACTTTTAATTTCCTAAAGGAAACCCTTCACTGCTTAGATAAAGAGTGGTCCTCAGAGGAGAGACAACTATGAATATAAGAAACAATCAGAGTGGCAAAACAACTAGCCTGAGCTTTTTACTTCCAGCCTGAGGCACAGCAGGGTGTTTGGGGAGCTGCGGCTTTTACTCCTGCGCTGCTAGAAATGTGCTTTCCTCCTGCAGCCGTCGATCGCCTGTTTAGAGGATCCCGACGTTACCCCTGCACTGTCTGTGGGTACTTCCACCTGGTTGTTTGGGGCTGACTCCAGAACCTCTTTGTTATGAGAGCCTTTTACTGAACTGGCAGTATTATTTCTCTGCGATGTCATAATGTGACCAAATAAGCAGGCATGGTGTGAAATTACTTTATTTCTTTTTTCCAGGCAATGAAATCAATGTAGGAAAAATTCAGAGGAAAAAAAGCGAAGTGTTTATGATGAATGACTAAATAAAGCTGACTGAGGGTTAGCGAAACACAAACTCAAAAGTGGAGGCAAACGATCCAAAGTATTTGAAAAGTGCAAATATAAACAGTAGGTAGAGATGCTCGAATGTTTTGCCAGCTCTGTGTGTAAACAAAGGATGTAGAAGGAATATGGAGACTGAAAGGAGGATCTAGGCCATTATCATATGAAATAAGCCTTTCATAAGAAAACCCACAAGATGATAGCTCCAAGTTTAGATGGAACACTGCATGGTGTGCACTAAGAAACAACCAGTAAATGAAGGCTGGATGGATGAGGATGAGTCTTCTCCTCCTAATCCTGGTATTTAGAAGTAAGGAGTCACCATGGTAACCATTACTACATGGGCTGCATGTGGTGTTAAACTGAACATTTGTTAAACTTATGTCTTTCTGTTTTTATTTCTAGGCCTCTTCCTTATTTTAGGCTTGATACTTTACCCTGCCGGTTGGGGATGCCAGAAAGCAATAAGCTATTGTGGACATTATGCTTCTGCTTACAAACTAGGAGACTGCTCCTTGGGCTGGGCTTTCTACACAGCTATCGGTGGCACTATTCTGACGTTCATCTGTGCAGTCTTCTCGGCGCAAGCTGAAATAGCCACTTCCAGTGACAAAGTGCAAGAAGAAATAGAAGAAGGAAAAAATCTTATCTGCCTCCTTTAACTCCAGTGGGGAAAAAAATACCGGTGCCTGGATCTTAATCTGCTTTCCATTGACTGGACAAGCAGATCCACTTACCCATTTCTGCCATTTGTGTGACTGAGCCCCATGCATTCCAGCCCCGAACTACTGAAATGGTCTTTCTTCCTTGCTGGGCAATGAGGATCAGAGGAAGGATCCAGAGAAAGCAGAATGTAAATACTTGGGGATATCTTTAGTTCCATTCTATGATCAGGACATAGTGGAATATATTAATCTGACTGGGGAGGTGAGGAATCATGTGTATATAGCAGGAATGTTGTTGTTATAACTGACAAATTCTGATTGATCGGATTGCCTTACCCACCTTGGTCGCTTTGAAGAATTTGGATTTAAAATTTTAAAAGCCAGCACATTTATTATTAATTGTTTTCTTATACAAAAGAGAAGCCTATTTTAATTAGGCTTTGTTTCTAAGGGCTTGCCTCACCTGTGAATAGTCCACCACCGCCTGGTTTGGTACCATACTTTTAATTGAGGTGCTTTTTGATACTGAACTGACTTAAAAGTGCAGTGCCTTCTCAGATAGTAAGTAAGCATTGGAGAGAGCAAAGCTGGCGTGATGCCAAGTTTACACCAATCTTTAAGCATTTAAAAAGTTGAGTCCCTGTCAGGTTTCTTTGTCTTGAAACTTACAGTGCAGGGTGTGTGCCCCTTGGTTACTTAGCAGGTAAATTATTTAGTTTCATTGACTAAACAGAGGAGCTGTTCTTACGTGGGCTTTCACCTGATTCTGATAAAATTCTTTGAAATAACCACTCTTAGAAATATTTCTAAAGCCTTTGTAAAAAGTCCTGCAGTGAGAACTCCCCACAGCAGAGCTGGGCATTATCCTGTGAATGCCAACAGCCTGGACTGGGCTGTAGCCTCTCCTGAAAACATAGAGCACACATTGAATTTCAACAGTATTATTTTTTCACTTGCCAGTGAAACCTCATTCCTACTCTACAGATCAGTCTGTCTCATGACCCGGAGCCACATGAGTTCTTAAGAAATTTACATTTTTCAGGAAGTCTTGCCAAATTCTACAAGGCTGGGAAGATCTTTTAAAGCCCTTTTTTTTTTTTTTTTTTTTAAAAACCGCACGTAGTATGGACCTTTTTCCAACTAAATCAGCAGAACTAAAACAGACCTTGCCACAAATGACATTCCTTTCTCAAAGGCAGCCAGTTGTATTGCTTGTGGTGTTGCGTCACTTACTAGAACTACTTCTGAAAACAAATTCAAAATATATTTTTAAAAACGAAGGAATGGTGCAACTGTGCCATATGAGCGTTGGGGATAATGCATCTGAGAAGCAGTTCTAATGCAATACTAAGTGAATTTTAGACTCTTCTTCCTTACTTCTTGGTAGCTTAACATCTTCCAGTGACAATGTTACTCTCTGTCACTTCGCTGTAAAATATGGAGCAGAGATTCTTGTTTGTGCCATTAGTTATTTATAGGTATTAAATAAAGGCTGTTACTGTACAGGTAGATATCTACTTGGTTGAGCACTAGCAGTGGTGGTGGTGGAGCATCCCTCAGTGCCTGCTGGGACACCACCTCAGCCCGGCCCCTCTGTGGAGCAAACCAGGCCCAGTTCCCAGCCTGTGCCTGTCCCAGCCCATGGCACCTTCCAGCCCAGGGCTACATGGGTACGGAGGCCATCTCTGAGCCACTGGGCAATGAATGAGGCCAGCTGCTGCTGATGTTGAAAAGAGATTGTTTTAATCTAGCCCCTTCCTGCCTTCACCTGCTCCGAACACCCACTTCCACCATAATCCAGTGTAAAACGGGTAAATCACTTTTATTTTAAATATTTAATTAAAAAAAAAAAAAACCAAACACAAAAAGTTGTGGTCTGGAACCATTTCTGCCAACTGCCTGCACAAAGCAAGGTGTGAGTGACTTGGCACAAAGTGACTCACAAAGTGGTGTCTTGAGGATGAAAATCACAGCCAGCACATCCTGTCCGCACCGGTGGTGGTCTCCTTGGGTTGTTTCTTTTCCCCGAACACAGAAACATCCCATCCGAAGGGCAGGCACTCGGCTTGTACCTCGGGCTCAGCAGAGCGGCCAGGCGAGGCGAGTCAAGTCACACCGTCCTTGTGGTGTTCCTCCTGAGCCCTCTGCTGGAGCCTGCACCACAGAGGCTGGGCCACAAGCCCGGCTGAGCGCCTGGGGGCCCTGCAATTGGGAAAAGGAGGGGGCTAGAAGGAGTAAAAGTAGCGTATAGATCAGGTATGAATTAATTATTAAATAGATTTAGGGTTATAGCTTTTCTTAGATGGGTAGCAATCCAGTGTTCATGTCACCAGTGCCCATAAATGTTGACACAGTGTTAGGGTGACAAATGCTGCTTTGGCTTGAGCACTTGATCAGTCAGAATAAGGTCAGTTCTTCCAAAAGTTATAGAGGGGATATACTGCTTTGCCTTAGAAGTGAACAATGATCAACCTTCATTTACATTACTAGCTGACCTCGGCTGTGATCTACAGAACGCTTGAAAAATTTTTAATAAATAGTGCAGTTTTTAAGTACAAAGGAGGTATTTTCAGTGGCATGTTTTGCTTGTGTTTGCATTTGTAACCAAGAAGCAGCAGCTTTTCTGCTTGTTGCTGGTGTAACTATCAACTTGCGCTGCGACAACATAATCGGCTAACTTGCAAGAATATCCATGTTCATCACATCGCACAGATAGAAGACAGGCTGGGAAGAAATAACAGGAAAAAAAAAATCAGAATTTCTTTTCTCAGGGTTCTGTTTTTCTAGCAAGTGATAAGATGGTATGTGTTGCAGATTTTTTTTCTGGAGGTTGTTACCAGGTGCACTCACTAGATTTGGTGCACTCACTAAATTTGACAGCTGTTTAAAGTTGTTCTTGAAGTTCACCTCAGCAGCAGCTTTCAAACATATTTTGGGGGGGGAAAAAAAAAGGAAAAAAGAAAATAAATCAGCTTAAAGCTAA
>VXBJ01004996.1:187197-215919 GCA_013400055.1 Nycticryphes semicollaris
AGTTTCTTGTTTTGCTTTATTTACAATGTGGCACTGAAAAAAAAAAAAAAAACACTGAGCTATAAAATCGCTACTGAGCTATTTCTGGGTTGTCTCTATCATCTTTGTATCTATTTTACTCAATAAATCAATTCTCTGGCTTCTGAGAATTCTATTTTATATTTTTTTTTGGCAGCCAAATAATTTCTATTTTGCATTGTTATCCTGCATCAGAGAGTCTCACCTCCCAGTGGGTGGCAAAGGGGAGAGGAGAGAGGTGGAGCTGAAGTCCTCCTTGAAAGCAGTGGGTACTGTTGCCCCCCCTCCTCAGGGAAAGGACAGAGCCCAACAAAACCAGAGCGTGGCAGCAAGGTGAAGGGGGCTGCAGCTGCTCTGCGCAGGAAGGGTGGCCGTGGCGACCCAGCTAGAGTGGGGTCTGAGCCATGGTTTATGTGTGGTACTGTTTTTCTGTTCTTGAGTCACCACTATGTACATTTGTTAGCATGAATGATGTACCTGATGTGTTATTTTTTAGTCTAAATTTCAATTAAAATGTGAGTTTTCAAACTTGTAACAGGAGTCTGACTACCTTAATTCAAACATGCTGGACAAGTGGAGCCACAGCAACGTAGCTTTAATCATAGCTTTGATAGCATTTGAGATCCCAGCCCATGGACGTTGTTAGTGCTTCAGATTTCCATCTGATTTTAACCATTATTACCACTTCCTGATGAAAAAGTATGTGATCTGAAACTGTAGGTATGTATTACACAATACAGTTGCATTAAACTTTCTAGTTGAATGCATGCCTGGCAAATGTTTTTCATTTTGCAACTAAAACACTGAGGTTCCCTTCTCATGGAGAGGGGTTGCAAAGGCTTGGAACCAATACTGCTCAATCCCACACGCTTATAAAATGGCATTTTCCACACAGTGGCTTCCCTTTCACCTGTGACTGGACAAGCACTACCCAGAGGCTTACCTGCTCTTCTCTAAACAAATTTATGGCAGAATGGGGATTCAGGCTTTCAGCAGTTTTTAAATAAAAGCCAGGATGTCACCTGTGCCTCACAATTGGTATGGTCCATTTCTATTAAATTTACACATAGTAATTGCCTTTAGTTTAATTACACTTCCAACAGTTTCTAAACTTCCAAGTAGTAACTCTTGGTTAAAACTTGGAATGTTTAGAAACCTTCAGTCCAGAAGAAGTTAGGGGACAGGTGACACTGGATGCACCACCACATCCGTCGTCTTTCTCAAAGCAGGTGTAGATACAGCAGTTCTTGTTCTACAAATAAATTGCTGCCCAAAGCAACTCCAAAGACGTAACTGATTTGCAGAGCTAAGACCACTGCCTCCCTTTATCAGAAAGGTTAACGGAGTTGGCAATACAGAACACAGAGTTCAGTTCTCTAAATGTGAATTATTAGAGATTGCTGCGTTCTAGTAACTTCTTCCCCAATCTCCAGCCAGGTTTAGGAGGGTGATACAATGAGAAAGCGAGTGTCTTTCTTTTATTAATATCAGAGGGACAGGAATATAAGAAAGTTGTTTTCCTCTTGTGATTCACTGCAAGGTGGCTTTCAAATAGATGCCTTTCATTTGATCTGTGGTACTTTCATGTCAGTGAAATTCTGCAAGCCGAAGAAAGGCTGTCCCTAACCAGCTTTAGGCTGATACAGTGGGATCGGGAATTTCTTCTAGTTGAGAGAGGCAAAGCAAAAATAATTCCAAATTTAATCACATTCTTCAGACCACTTCCGATCGCTCTCTTAACTTGGACAGAAAGTATCCCCCACACTGCCCGGTCCAGCACATCCACTTTCTTCTCTAGACCACCCGAGATGTGTGTAGCAAAAGAAAGACAAACGCCCTGGGCTGCAAACGGACACCACCTGCTTTGGCATGCCTGCCGCGGCTACAGCTCAGATCACAGAAACATAGAATTGTCTAGGTTGGAAGGGACCTTTGAGATCATCTAGTCCAACCAGCAACCTAATGCTGACTGAAAAAAAAACCAAACCAAAACCAAAACCAAACAGAACTCATCACTAAACCACATCAGTAAGCATCTTTGGAACACCTCCAGGGATGGTGCCTCAAACACTTGCCTGGGCAGCCTGTTCCAACGCTTAATAACCCTTTCCGTGTAAAAACTTTTCCTTCTATCCAATCTGAACCTCCCCTGGTGCAACCTGAGGCCATTTCCTCTTGTCCTATTGCCTGTGACCTGGGAGAAATGACCAACCACCTGCTCTCTACACCTTTCTTTCAAGTAGTAGTTGGTAGCTTAATTGCACTTATAAACATTGTAAAAAATCTACTTGCAGCCCTGTCAGCGGAGACAGCGTCAGAGCAGCAGCTGCTGCTGCAGCAGCACCATTGGTGGTCAGGGGCAGCTGGTTTTCAAAATGGCCAGGGCTGCAGCCAGTGTGTCCTACCCCCAGCCCTGGCAGAAGAGCCGAGGTGACAAGTGACTGGGCTCTACAGCAGGCTGTGTTTTCCAGGCCTACATCAACCCTGCCCTAAGCACACTGCCGGTTACTGATACAACCTCCCGATTTCATCACCAGAAATCGGCCTGAAAGTTTCCCTTCGTGAACCATGGGTACAAAGCAGAGTTATAGATTGGTTAGAGTTGGAAGGGACCTTAGAGATCATCGAGTTCCAATCCCTGCCCCGCCATGGGCAGGGACACCTCCCACCAGAGCAGGTTGCTCAAAGCCCCATCCATCCTGTCCTTGGACACCTCCAGGGAAGGGACATCCACAGCTTCTCTGGGCAACTGGTCTCAGTGCCTCAGCACCCTCACAGTGAAGAATTTTTTCCTAAGATCTAATGTAAATCTCCCCTCTTTCAATTTAAAGCTGTTACCCCTCGTCCTACCACTACACCCCCAGCAGTAGAACCTGGTCTTCCCAATGCTTTGTGCAGCAGCTTCTCTGTGCAAACAGGTTCCTTCATCTTGGGGTAATGTAATGGCAATGCTCAGGAGCACTCATTGAAGCAGGTCAGTATGTCTACATATATATGTATATGTACGAATGTATAGAGTTACATGGTCACATTGTAGCACCAGGTGTTTTGAGACAGTAAAACAAATAAAAATCACTGCTGTTTGGTGTAATCACTACCCACTCACCCAAGAAAAAAAAAAAGCACATTTTAGATGACCTGTCAAAGCTTCCATTAAACATCTGGACAATTAATTATTTCCAGAACACAACGTATGGCAGTGTGACCCACAAATCCATTCCCATCAACATGTCCCTCTCCCACCTCGGTAGTGTGTGACAGGGCATCTGTTTTCATCTTAAATGGAAAGAAACTAGTATTCCGCTGCTGAGGTAAGAAACCTGTACTGTTTTGGGGTTTTTTTTGTAAGTCCTCCAGATTTTTCTGCTGGTGAGAATAAAAGCTGCTTGCAGGCATACAATCAATTTGTAGGGGGAAAAGTGCAAGCTAATTCTTACACATTTTAATGTAACGGAGTGAAACCTAACACACTTCACTTCTTCTTTTTTAAATTACCTGATCCACTCTGCCTCAGTAGCGATTCATACCCAGAGTGCTCTAGGTGCATGCCCTTTCCTCGACAGAAATACCTTCCCAGAAGTCTCCCTGGGCAATGTCAACCATAGTTCTCTTCCCTGTGCTGTCTTCTCTCTGTGCACACGCACCCTCCCGGCTTCGTGCCGATGACTTCCTGAGGAAAACGAGCCCCAGCAAACCAGAGGAATCATCTCCCCACAACAGCACTGGTGTAACAGTTCTAACCGTACAATATGACTGGTCCCTGCTGCACAGCTGGGCTTGCCACTGCCACCCTACATCTGTAAATTACAAAGCAGCACATCAAGCTGATGAAGAATTGATCTCACTACTAAACGTCTTAAAAAACCTCGCATCTGCTACCTCCCAAAACAATCCTGACTGTACCTCAGACCGCTGTTCCCTCTATTGTGTGTTTGAAAATGTCTTGTTACAGTGCTCCAGAGGAAGTAGTTTCACCCTTCAAAAGAAAACCCAGTAATACATTCAGTACTGGAGAGGTGTTGCAGCTTGTGTTATTTAAAAAAAACAACAAAACCCAAACGCAGCAGACTGATAGTGCCTGGGAAAAAAAAAAAAAAAAAAGGAAAAAAAAAAAGAAAAAAACAAGAGAAAAGAAAAACCAAAACCCAGCAGTGACACAGAAATGTTAATCTGTAGGCAGAAATTAGGAGAATAAACACTACCGAAGCAATGCTATTTTCAGCAACTTCATTTTACTTTCAACAGCGTTTTAGGATTCACTTAATACCTGTAGAACTTCATTCAGCAATGACAGAACACGTTTAAATTTTAACCTTCGTGAGTTTACAGCACAAGAAGGTGGGTTACAAGGGTTAAAGAATTTTCTTCGTAACAGTTGAGTAGACTAATTCCCAATACGCTCACGTATTATTTTGATAGTGAACATTTTGCTTCTCCATTTCAGCAGAATTACAGCATTTATATACAGAATTATAAAAACCAAGTGAAACTTTTACATAGATCATCTGCCCTGCACGTTAACCTGACTGTTAGAAGAAATATCCCCATATTGGTCAAAACTATACAGAGCAAACACCCAGGAAAAAGTTTGTTTATTCTATTACACTGTGTTAATACAATAAATATACAAAACGTCTAAACTACCCAGACATGCAACAGAGGGACAGAAATGCATTTGTACAGAACTGTGACATTCACCAGGATGGCAGAGCATTGTTAGTAATTTACAAAAATATACAAACATCCCTCAGATAAATAAAACCAACTTCTAAATTACAGATCAATGACTACTGACATTCCAGTGTTTAAACTTCGTACTTTGTACTCAATTTGCCACAATACTACAAAATGACAACTTAAGTGGGCAACACACTCTCATGTTAATTAAGAGACTGCAAAACCTAATTTTCATTAGGTACAAAATATTTTAGCAAGTATCAGCCCTCTGTTGTCAAAGCTAAACTCGAACTTCTCCCTCCCCTCTGGGCTACGAAGTGTCAGAGATTTCTGTTTTAAACCAGTCACATGGAACTGAACCTTGAATTTCACTGGGGAGGTTTAAATCCGTACAACATTCAACCCGTGACATTACAAATCCACACTCCCTATCCACAGGACATTGCATCTGTTTTCTCAAAGAGACTTGAAACATTGCGGGGGGGAGGTGGGGTGGGGGTGTGTGTGGAATCTACCTGCTGAAGTCAGGTTTTATTCCCACTGGGTTTTTTTTCCACAATATATTCTGGTAATGTATGTTATTACGCAATCTTCAACTTAACTTGCAAGGATGACATCCCTGGGATTCCGACCCAAGGGAATCGCTTAAATTTAAATCTAAAGTAATCCATAGTAGAGCTTCTAGCTACAAGCTTCAAGTTAAGTCCAAAAGATTATGGAAAGAACAATCTTGGTATACAGCTGCTAGAAGGATGACGCCTGATATCAACAGAAAATGGTGCCTTTTATCTGGAAAGCTTTAAATAACATTCCACACAAATTTAAGTTTGATGGTAGCATGTCCACTAGTATGAAGTTTTAGAGCCCCAGTTACACAGAATATTTAAACTACTTTTAACCTCTATGATGCGGAGAACATTTAGAAGCAAGTCTATTAGTTAATACGAACTTCGGCATAGGTGAAGCTACAACATTTATCCAAATTCAAGTTGTATTTAAAGAAATTATTAAAAGAAAGAAGACTAACAGGGACTTCATGCTAGTAGTACAATACTGATGCAGGGATTAAGCTAGAGGCTGCGGGATGTGGTCCTTCCCATTTTCATTTCATTCTAAAACAGAGTTTGAAAAAACAGCCCAAGCTTTGTGCATGAGACTCATGAGGCAAACCAAGCACATAAATAGTCTTCAAAGGAGAGGAGCATAGCATTATACTAAGACCTGACTATATTCTGGAATATTATGATGGTATGTACCATTATGTTCATTATGTTCAGTTCCACAGCACCCATTCAACCTCTCAGGACTCCAGTTAAAATTTAACTTTGTTGAAAATTAAGATTCCTCACTTTTTCAATGCAAAATAGTTTAAAAGCTTCCCCCCAGCTTAAATCACATCACAGAGATGTCTGAGTTAATGTTAAAATGAATTCAAATATCTGTTAAACGCCATTGGTTAAAAAGCTTGGGTTTAGACAGTATTCTTATTAGAAAATTAAATACGGTGTATTTAGGTTTTTGGACGAGCAGTACACAGACTGACTACGCTAGAGATTTAGTACCACCGTTAAACACAAATCTACACTTAAAAAGCAAACCCCCCCAAAATCCCAAACACAACAAAAATACCACTGCATGTAGAAGAGTGATGGGGGACAAGAAACTAGTGTTCTAGAAGTCAATATCGGTTTCTTTTCCAGCAAAACTATTATCCCAAGACATGAATACTGAAATGAAAAATAGCAAATATATAATCATTTAGCTCTGTGATTGAAATCACCAGATAACTCCCTTAAACTGCACACTGCATTACACATTCTATTACAGAGAATGGTTATGCACCATAGTAATTTCTCACAGGGAGAGAATACTCCATGAAAATAGATACAAATGCACGCTATAAAGTGGTGCAGGTAAATTCTGGACCAAAACACTATTTAAACAAGATCAGATAACTCAACAGTATTCATGCAAACTTACAGGTCTATATCAATAGACTTATCCTAAAAAAAAAAAAAGAAAAAAAACATCAAAAGAATCAAGAAAAGAATTGATAGTATCTACCCTACTTGTATTTGTCCTCCAGCAGCTGCTGAAATTCTAAAAGCAGTAACTAACTTTCTACATCTCTCAGTCTACCCCACTTCTTACAGTACAAATAGGGAAAAAAGTTCTTACGAAGAAAAATAATTGATCCAAAGTGCTTTCCTGGAGTTAAAAAAACACTGGAGCGAACCACTAAAAAACCTTCCAAATTCTTAATGTTTTTATTTGATCATTATATGCCACAAATCATTCTCAGGCCAATTACTGAAATAATTTATCCCCTATACAATACGGAAGGCTTTATATTCTAGAATTGCAACATCTCGAAGAAGGGCAAAGAACGGTTATCTTTTTAAAATAAATAAGTTTACAATAAAATAAACCAAACGTTTCCCGTTTTACCCATGCACAGCTGCAGAAGAGACAAACATGCTGTGTGAATTTTGATCTAGGCTTTTAGGAAACAGAATAGGCGACTGGGAAATAAGAGTATGATAGAAGAGAACTTGTGATGACTTTTGAATGTTTCCCTACATTCGGCCACCCTTGAACGCGTTTTGAGCTGCACTGGTGGCTGCTGTTGATGCGGCGTTGGCTGCAGCGGTTTGTACGGTTTTGTTGGACATCACCCCTGTTGCAAACTCCTGCTGCGCCTTCTCAAAACTAGCACCGGTCGTGCGGTAGAGACCATGCACCTGGGGAGGGGGAAAAGCAGTGAAAATACGGTGCTGAACTTTCCATTTCTTGGTAGACAAAGCCTCAAACACAAAGCAGAGCCGTGTGGTGGGGAAACCTCATTTGCTCGTGTGTTTGGGAGGATCCAGAAATCAGTAAACAGATTTATTTTTGCCACAATTCCTACAAATTTTGATTGCCCTGTTGCACAAACAGTTCGACTGCAGAAATACCTGTCACCTTTGTAAATTCAGAAAGGTCTCAAAGGTCTTTGCTAAAATGTGCATGTGTGAAATAACGTATTTAAAGACACAACAGGCCACGTCCTTAGCATTAACGCAGGGCTCCCAGACTGCACAAATGTCTTCTGTCTCAATTCGTATACAACTTGTTGTACTTATTGAAAGAGTTAGTAAGGATGCATGTTAAAAAAAAAACAGCAGGAAATGAGTCCAAAAAAGTAATCTTGAATCCACTGTGTCAACATTTTGGTCAACTTTTCTCTACATCAATTTTTTTTTAAAAAAATTAATTTTCTGATTCATACAGTTACAGGAATATGCAAGGCTATGACTGAATATTAAGAAGTATAAAATACCCTAATAATGCAGATATGTATCCACTAAACTAGTGTGATGACCAATAGCTCTGCATAATAAACAGAGGTATTAGACAACAGGACTTAGAAACACTCTAAACAATGCAGTGCATAATCTCTACTACGGCAAAAAACTTCAGTAACTTCCAATTATCTGAGTACTAAAGTTAAAATGCTATTTCTGATTCATATTCAATCAGGTCACAATCAAGTTGTCAAATAATATTGCAAAGGCCTCTTTCATTCAAACATAGCGGGAAAATTAACGTTGTAGTGTTCTTCTTTGTTATAAATGTTGCTATTTCTCATCCATAAAGATCTACCTGGTCACACCTGAGTACGCAGGTTTTTGAAAAGAATCTAGATGTATATGGTAGAAAGAGCGTAAAAAAATGCTCCACCATGCATTTTTCTTGCTTGTTTCTTTCTTCTGCACCTGAGTATTTGTGCAGAAAACAAATAAGGAGAAGGGACACCTCCAGGCAACGCTTAAAATTTCCAGCTTACTGTAAATAGACAAGAAAAGTTTGGACATGTGAAAATCTTTAAGTGTAACTGTAACAGAGGTTGGATTATTAGAATTGCCAGCAGATCTTCAGCAGAATTCTCAGTTACATTTATTCTAAATGACAACAAAAACATACTAGGGCATTAGTATCGAAACTTAGGTCTTCAGGAATTTCACAAAAGAAACCAAGGCAAATAAGCGTTTTTCTTTGAACTTTCATGTTGTACGATCGTTAGGTGACAACAAAATGTTAAAGTAATATGAACAGAGAAATAAAAACCCTTCTCTGAGGTGCCAAGCATCTCCCTCTTCTATTGTTAAGAATGGGAATTACTTTGCCAAGAGCTGCAACTTAGCAATCGTTTGAATTGCACTTCACTCAGCCTGGTGAATCACCACAGATTTGGTAATTACAACTTAGTATCTACAGGCACAATCATCTTGTCCAGTGCATTCACCCACCCTTTCATTGTGGGCTACCCCCCCACCCCCCTGCCCAGTTTCTCTTATTCAGAGATACCCTTCCTCTTTTTAGTTTGCAAAAAATACGTGCTTTGTACAAACAGCATTTTGTAACTCCACAACAGCATCATCAAAAAAGTGCACTTGTTACTATGTAAAGCACAACCCCAGGAATATAATCTATTCCCCATTACTTTGTGAGAGAGTACCTCTCTCATGCAGGAAAGCAAAATCCAGCTCAAGTACAGGAAACAGAAGAAGGGAATAAAAAGTAACTTACCTTTTTAAACATAACTAATGAGATAACAGCAGAAGCTGTGAAGAGTGCAGCTATGATTATCATCATAATGCCAACAGGAATACTCTTATTAAGACCAGTAAGAGATGAAATCCACCCACTGTAAGGAAAAAAAACAAACTTCATTAGCACAGCACATGAACCATTCAACCACAGGTACCCATACCAAGGGAAGCTTTATACTCTCCCTGTGAGTATATTTGAAGAAAAAGTCATGGGAATTTTACATGAGTGTATACCAGGTTCTATAATAAGCTTTTAGAGCTTAATTTCCCTTCTTCTCCATGCATGCAGGAAACTATACAAAAAAATTGTAGTAAAGATTATGATCCTGGAGAAGAACTGTGAAGAAATTACAGTTGCTTATCAACTTTGGGGTTGGTTTTTTTTGGTCATGCTGTCATTTCAGACTGACAACACAAAAGAGCAATGCTGGTTTTTTTGTCTGCCTTACGTATGTTTGGAAGTTAGCAGCAAAAAGCAGAGCAGTATCATTACACAGCTACAGTCACAGCTCTCCATGTTGCCAGCTGGCTACTACAGCCCTGCTTTTAGTTAATTCAGGTTTGTTAGTTTCTTTTCCAAGGATGGTGACTGATTCACAATAGCTTTCCCTTGTAAAACCTACTAGACCTCAAAAACTCAAAGAAAAGATAATATACATAACAGCTTCATGTAAAAGCTTAAATACTTATAAACCATCAAAGACAAAAAATGAGCAATTACAGAATAAGGAGCTAACTCAGCCAAATAAGCTTTTCAAATATATACCATCATATTCACCCCAAAATCTTCACATTTTAGTCAAATGATTTCTTATTAAGTAGTGAGTATATTAATGTAATTAGAAGTAATGATACAAAATAATATGCAGTGTATTATAACAGTCTAACTTATTTTCATTTTCTCAAATTTTGCTTTTGTCTTTTTCTTAAATATAGAACAAGTAACATCTCCACAAACCACGAAAATAGAGGAGGTCATGTATAAAAGAACCGTNCCAGTGAGCACAAGATATATTTTTTTAAAAACCCACACAGACTACATTGCAGTGCCTCTATCGAATAAGAGTCTTTGTCCTACAGACAGTACAATGCTACAGCAAACAGAATACTCACCAGTTTCCCCATCTTTGAAATCCTGCAGCTTGAAGTACGTGTACAGCAAACTGACAGATATATACAAAGAAGAACACAAAGAACCTGAATGAACTGTCACTCCTGAAAAAGGCGGGGGGGGGGAACAGATTAAAGCAACCAGGACGTTAATGACTATTTGCAAATACTGCAGTACCAATCTAATTACTTTTTCTATATTAACTAGAGGGAACGTTATTTCTTTATTTGTTTAACCACTCATTTCATTTATGAGAGTGACTTGAAGCATCAGTAATTCTGTGGGTTTGTAGAGCGTTTATTTAAAAGATCTGCTCCTTCTTTAATGTAGTAGTTTTGCCACTTGCACCTCTAAAAGAGGTGAGAACAACAGCAAGACACTATGTTCCTTAGTATTCTGTTCAGCACACAGCAGGGCCTCTTACACTAAACATACAAGATTTGCTACATTACACAAAGAATAGAATTCTGCTGAGGCTGAAGTTCACAGTGCTGGCAGGAGGGGAAGAAAATATTTTACTTCTAAAAGGAAATAAAATCTAGTATGGAATTACTGACATGTAGTGCAGACCAGGATACTCAAGCAGTTTAAAAGCAAAGTATACAAAACAGGTTTGCTGTTTAAATTGCCAAAATGCCAGCCTGAATGTAACAAAAAAAAACCCACCCCAAAACAAAACCCAATACAAATCCAACAAAAACCCACTCCAAAAATCTAAATCAATCTACTAGGGAGCAAATATAAGTTAAACTATATGATTTCTCAAAGATGTGGGGGTACAGCAATATGTCTTCCGATAGTCGAAAGAAACATCTCATTTAGTCTAAAGGTGATACTTAAGTGCAATTTCTGGCCATCAGTCTTCCTCTACAAGAATTAGTGCATTTTAACTGAGAGTATGCTGAATCACTTCACTATAAAAGAAAATTACCAAGACTATAGTGTAAAAATACACAATTCAGAGTATCCACATGTTGATGTTCACTAAAAACACTTTTCTTCCCTGCCCCCACATTTTGCTGTGAAGGAATAGAGATTTAATGAGAATTTTCTTTAAAATGATCAGCCCAATATAAAATTAAGTATATCTTTCAAACACAACAACTGAATTAATGGCAAACATACTATTTGTTTCTAATGAAAGGCTATTAAAGGATTATTATAATGATAAGCAAATTCTGGAATATGAATGCATTTTGACAAGTTTTTAAATACCCTAAGTCAAGCTGAAATTGTTACCTGAAAGCTCCATACAGTGGTCTGTACCAGCAGACAAAAGAACAAGGGGTAAAAAGCAAGAACCAGAGAATACTCAATCCAAAATCAACCCCTCGTGTAGCATCAACGTAGAACCAGGCCAAACATCCAAAGATATTAAGGAACAGTGTCACTGTATGGACTGTAGAAGCAAAAGCAAAACAAACTTAAGTTATGCCTATACAATAAATTACTACAGCTGTTAAAAAGTAAAAACCGAGTATTTTTAGACAAAACACCAGCATGCTGAGAGTAAATCAATACCCTCAGCAATAAGGTGATTTTTATACAGCTTTCTAACTTTCAGGTAAACCCTGTAATTCACAAGTGAAAGTAGTGAACAGAAAATTCAAGTACTATCAGGTACATGGTGAAGGAAAAAGTCCTGTCATAAAAAGAAAACATTTGCAATCTTAAAATAACGAAAGAAGCTTCCACAGCTGCAATAATTGATAGTTTTCCTATAGTAATAACTGCATACATATATTAACAGACCACATCATTTATAAGCTTTCTCGAAAAATATTCACTAAAATGCATCACAAATTTAGTACTCTACAGATTCTAATTTGAAAATAAAAAAATAATCTTTAAATTAAAAGCTCTTTGTCTTCCATGTAATAAAGCCCAAAAAATCACCACTTAGTAAAAATTTTCTCAGTAAAACAAGACTTGCAAGAAGCTGTTCTAGATGCTTTTATAGATACTGCATATCCAAACAGTTCCTGTAACATTGGTCTGGAACATCTGCCTTTTTGATGCTCCGTTCTTAGCTCCATGCTCTCACTGGCAGACCTTGTTACAGGTGAACTACTGAATTTCTGATGAAGAAAATTCACTGGCATTGCGACTTCAGAGTTTATTTAAAATATATTTAGTTCTGCCAGACCTAAATGAACACAAATTTCTGTCACTGTTCAGCAGTAGTCAGTGATTCAGCAGTGATTTTGCTATCTAGGAGGACAGATTCTGTCCTTGTGGACCAGGATAAAGTACAGTATTTAAAATCCAGAGTGCACAATCAGCTATGTTTTCTTTATTTAAGTTCAGAGAAGCATTTTATTCCTTCTACTCGAAGGTAAAGGTAATAAAAGATAATAAAGATACTGAAAAAAAAAAAGACTCAAAACTCTTTGCTGCCCTCTTAACTAATACTTAAATAAGTGCTACATCAACTTAGCGGGGAAAAAAAATCTTACAGCAATATGCCCCCATCACTGCATAAAAGGCTGATGAAGCTCAAAACGTTTCTCTCAGACAAATCGTAGGTTCCTCTAAAAGTCATGAGAAACAGAAAGCTTGTTTGAAGAAACAAACAAACAGTAGCAAAAAAAAGCGTAGCGTTTGAAAGGGTATTTGAAATTGCAGATAAAGACCACAGGTTGCACTGATGCTACTTGGCATCTACATTATTGAGATGATGAGGAGTCCCACTTGGGACTGCATGAAAATGGATTTTTGCAGTAAGTTCCATTGCAGTGACGTTTTATTGATGGTATTCTCAGGAAACCAAGGTCCTCTCTAGGAGACATAACAAAAGACTGCGGTTCTTCCCAGGAATCAGCTGGATTGTCACCCTGTAAATGGACTGCCTCAAGGGGAATGCAATGCCTACAAAACGGAGGGTTTTGAAGCCACAAGGCAACTGAGAAGTTAGGGCAAAGCTGGTGAAGTCTGACCACACACAACCTTGGAGCACAAAGTGACTTCAAATCTAGTTCAGGCTTTTGTTCCTTATCTGTTCTGCTCTTTTTGGTGAGTGGGTAGGCAGGAATGCAAACACACCTTACAAACAAAAGGATTTTCTGTAAGAAAGAACACATTCTAAAGCAGGCTTGGATTAGCACCTAACATAAGGAACACACTATCAAAAATGTGAAGGTGGATTTTTTCTTTAGACAGCACAATAGGACTTCAGCTAAAATACTGGAACATAGTCCACATCGTAAAATTCTTGATGCTGCACACTAAAATAACCACAATAATATGGTGTGAACTAAGCAGTGAATCTTTTAGTCAGCAGACAAAAAATCAGACCTCTAGAAAACAACCTACAAAGAAAGGCTGAGGAAACTATGATAACTTAGACAAAAGATGACAACTAATGGTCATAAATGCGTTCTCCACAACAACAGTGGACAGAAAAGGGAAGATCAAACATGAAAGGGAGAATTAAATTATATACTGGGAAACATCTTGTAATGATAAAAGATAGCAAGATACTAGAACAGGCTTAGAGGGAGTTTATAAAGTGTCCATCCTTGGGGGTTCTCAGGAACCAGCAGAACAAACATGAAAAAAGACAGGTGTCTGCACTATTGCTAGTATCCTCATACAGAAAGATGGATAGGATTAAACTCTCCTGAACAGAAAAAAAAGCCATAAAAGTTGACACTTCAGGACATTATTTTTCTACTGGAATCTACAGTTTAAATCATTGATCTTTGAAAACCTTTAAAAGTCTTGTTCATAGCAAATGGAAACATTCACAACTGATATAAAGTACCAAAACCAAATGCCACAAAAGCTTTCCATGAGATTAAGCAGCTCTTCTGTTCGTAACTTCAAAAAACAAATATTCTTTGAAAAGAATTTCTCATTTTCTAGAAAAGAATTTCTCATTTTCTACATGCTATCAGCATGTGAGGAAAGCAGACGTAAAACAAAGGCTTTTGAGTCAAAAATTTTTTGTTCGATGCGGGTCAAGAGACATGGGACACATCACTACTAACAGCACAGATCTAAAGAAGGAAGATATAAAAAGTAGTGCTCAGTGTTAAAAATCCAGAAAAACTGTCATTGTACCTGCAAGCCACTAAAACAGCAATGGTCACAAACCCAAACCGAATATAAAAGTGCCACTGGCAGCTGACAGAAGCCATTGCTCATTAATTGCAGTAGTTCACAAAAACATGGGAGCACTCAGTCAGAAAAAATAAAAAAAGCCCTCCCCATGGGAAAAAAACAGAGATGTACAAATGTACAATGATAAAACCATACCAAGGAATTAGAAAACTCTAACTTCTGTAACAAATAGTGGAAGAGATGGATAGATACATGAAATAAGCATAAAGACAGACTTGTTTTCTCATCAGATAAAGAGCATATAGATCTGAAATGGATTAAAAAAGTTTCCTCAAATATATAAAGATGAAGAGTAAGGATATACAAATTGCTACTAACCATGGAAACATACAGGAAAGTGAACCAGAAAGATCTGTTCCTAGGGCTGCTAAAAAGGAAGTCCCAGACTACTTTACAAAGCAGTGAGCATATAATACTAGATTTATCCAAATGTGATTACATTGACAGAACCCCTAGGCCTTACAAGACCTAAGAAGTTCTGGAAAGGCAAATAAAACGTAGGGTAGAGCAGCAAGCAGAAACAGGTTGCTTTAATATGGTAATAAGTGCCTCCACTGAAGAAGCATATGAATGTTTCTAATTAAAAATGAGCCAAACCATGCAGACATGATCCTGGGAAAGAAGAGTCACACGGACTGATTCAACAGCCAGCCCTAAAGCACAGAATTCTGTACTCAAGCTTTTATTTTCGCCTGAAACAGATTTCGATTTCTTTTCCTTTATTATGCCCTTCTCTTTCCTTCCTGACTAATCCCTAAATCTGAGAGTACTTTGAAAAAGGAATAGGACTCAGTTAAAATCTCAGTCCACGTAGAAGACAATCTGTCATCTTGGTATAAAAGCAAAACTCCTAAATATATTGAAATAGTATAACATTGCCGCTTCCTTTATTTATTGCCAAGAAGGAAAAATTAAAAACAGCATTAATATTCCATTTCTTACTGCCCAACTTCACCTTGTGTTTGAAACATACAGCACTTTGAGAACTCAATCCTACAAATGGTGAGAATTAGTAACTATCTTAATATTTTGGAGTACTGGACCTTAGATTACATACACATCTTAAATACGTCAGGTTTACAAGAATGCCTAGCCACTCATTCCACAGCAGATTTAGTTGCTTATTTGAAGATTAATGACCCAGCAATGAATATAGAAAACTCTGGATTATAATGAAATGGAATTCACTTGATTCAATGCTGACTACTCATTTTATGTGTTTCAATTACATGGTTCAATCACAGTAATAAGATTACCAGATTAACAAGTAAAATTAATGGAGATTTGCTAACTAAGTCTGAAGCTCCGAAAAAATAGATAAAGAGTTCTGAAACTCACATTCCCTTACTACGATGCCAACTATATTTTTAGCAAAGGGCCTAAATCTTTGGAATTTCCTCAGTCTCAGAGTAATTATTAGGCTCTCATCACACTGGACAAGGCATAAGAAAACAGTGTTGTAGTATTTGTACGTTTAGTTCACCCAGCATCTATCCAGTCAGAACACAGCACCTGAACGAGGGCAAAATTAATCCCACAAAGATGACATAGAGCACTCTTGGTGTGCAAAGTATAGTTTTAACATGGACTGATTCTTCAGCTAAGTTACTCTATTTTTTAAAATAGAATCTTACCATATTAAGTCTTCAATAAGGACTGAAAACTATATTAAACTATATAAAATTATGTATATTAAAGCAAATGGATATTATAAGTCTTGAATTCACAAACCTATTGACATTGATTGTGATGATATTTCTTAATATATACACTGTTTGAATTCAAGTTTGAATATGCACTTCGGTTGTTGTTGGTTTGGTTTGTGGTTTTCTTTTTTTAAATACTTACACATCCACAAATAGTACATAATCTTTACTGTCTTCTGGAATTCTACAGGAATGTCTACAGAGAAGTCCTGGTAGAAACAAGGACCTACTGGAAAATTCTCAGGAAGAGGTGGCCAGTTATTTTTTCTACCTGCAAAACAGAAGGAAAAAAAAAGGAAAAGAGATTTATAATACAGTTTTAACATCTGTATACTAGAAAGAGATAGACACTTGGACTTGTTCGAATTGTTTCACAAGCATATGGATCACTTGGGCTACCAAAACCCAAGAGTTTTATCAGCAATCTTCACACAGTACTGAAAAATAAACTTTAGAAATAAAATACAGTGGAGTGCAGAGAGATCAAGGAAAGTACATTATTTTATCTAGGTGAAAGACTAAGCAGGCATCTGACAGCTCCTAGAAAGTAATGAGAAAAGAGAAGTCTTCACAAAACAAGCAGTTACAGGCACAGTTCTTTGACTTTAAAATGCGCATTTCCCTGAATTCCCACCATACACAAATACTTTGTTGAACACAGAGACAGGGGACTGAAAAATGTTCTTCATTCTCAGAATGCTAATATTTTTAACACCAGGGTATCTCTAACACTTCAGACTACTTCTCAATATAGTTTGCAGTCAAAGCTTTACCTAAAAGCCCATAAGCATCAAGAAAGGCACCTAGTGAAATGGTCTAACGGTCTATCTTTTGTTACAGGAAGACACCCTACAGCATCATTATACTTTGATGCAGTTGTGCAACAGAGTGAGGGTATCACAGAGAATCAAGACGCTACATTTCCAGTAGGCCAATCTACTCACACACTAGAGTACACATTCTGCCAAACACAAGTCATACCAAGCACAGACTCAGAGATTCAACTGAGGTAAGAACTATAACGAACCTTTGCATTCTGATTGCAAGACATACATTAATCACTATGTTCCAGAAGTGGAGCTGAACTAGAGATTAACCTAAAAGCACCTTTATTTGGAATTCTGACTAGTTTTTGCTTGCAATTTCTAACTTCAACCATGTCTTTACTAGCATTTCATCTGATAGGAAAACTTGCTTACATACTTGTATTATTTCTTATTTGTTTCCCCACTCAAGATAAAGCTGTCTGTTCTGCCCAAGCAGGTCCAAAGCACAGAGTATCTGTTAAGTTTCTGCCTTTTTTACTGAAATTTCTACCAAGCTTTTCAAAGCAGGGGATTGGCAGAGGGAGCATGGAGAAGGTAATCAAGTAACACTTCCAACCATAAGAAATCCCAAAGTTATTTTTAATAAGTGGAAAACATCTGAGAGTAACTTAAATCCTTATTCCACAGTATATAGTTATTTCTGTCCCGACTGATAGCTGCAAGACAGAGTTATTGAAAAATTCAGGTATCTTATAATAATTCAAGTTATTTTTAAAAAATGTATTTCATGTTCTCTCCCACTGCTGTAGTACAGGTTTCAAAATTTTCCACTAAGATTGAAAGACAGCTTGGCGAGAAGGTTGGAGATCAAAACCAAAATGGTCAGTTTCTAAATATACTTTGGATACAGTATGGGAGCAGGAGTATCTTGATAAGGAAAGAGCTAGCTCAGAGTTACTACATTCAACATGTTACTATCTCTAGATTTGCTAACGTAACTTCAAAAGCATGCCTACACTGTGCATGCAGATTCAAACTATCTTAACACAAGCACAGAAAGGATTTTCAGGCATGCCCAAATGAAGTAGCTGAAATAGGAAGCAGCACACGTTGATTAGCTCAAATGCAAATGCTGTACAGGACCTGAGCAGAGAAGATCAAAGGCGTCAATCTGAGCTGACCTACCAGCTTGAAGATCTTCACACTGTAGTCAGTTGCATATGACAGTGAAAAGCAATTTGAAATTGAAAGCAAATAGCTAGACTACTGCAAAAGACACTGTCTTCTGATCAAGAAAACTCTACAGTGCTTTCAAATGAGTTCAAATGACTGTGTAAAACTAAAAAAAAATATAAAATGGTAAAGAATGTTTTTCTCCTCAGTCACAACATACAACTCCTGATCTGCAGAACCTTTTACACAATGTTCTGGTAAAAAATACTATCTTCTTTAAAGCTTTAAGAGCTCTCTTCTCTTTCAGCCTTCCTGAAGAATCCTTTCAATTCCTCATGGATTCTGCCCTGGGCAGCCTGGTCTATTTGGGAGTGACCCTGCTGACTGTGTGGGGGGGGTTGGACTAGGTGACCTTTGAAGGTCCCTTCAAAGATGGGCCCAGATGATTCTATGGTTCAAGCAACTGCAACCTAATAACAAATAATCGTTTCAGAAATACCCTGAAACACGCATGGGGTATCAAAGTTATGTTTCCTAAGATACAGATGAACAAAACTGCCCCTAAAGCCTAGGATAGGAAAGTAATTAATCCAGACCATCACAATGTAAGTAAAGGACAACACACAGAGAAGGAAATGAAAAAAGAAGAAAAAAATTATTATCTTGCAGAACAGCTACAGAGATTTAATCGAGAGATTAGGAAGAATGAATACTGAGAAAATAAAAGTGGTTTAATGAAGGGATGGTATCACCATGCTTCTGCTGCTTAGAAGAATAGCAATTCCCATTCACAGATCCTTGCATATGACTGGCATATGACTCTGCTTTCTCCACCTTCCTGAGGAGGGGAGGTGGAAAGGGAGGTGATGAGCTCTTCTCCCTGGGATCCAGTGACAGGACACGTGGGAATGGTTCAAAGCAGCACCAGGGGAGGTTTAGACTGGACATGAGGAGGCATTTCTTTACCAAAAGGGTGGTCAAACACCGGATAGGCTTCCTAGAGAGGAGGTTGATGTCCCAAACCTTTCAATGCCTAAGAGGCATTTGGACATGCTTGTCCAAATTAACAACATGCTGTAACTTTTGGTTAGTCCTGAAGTAGTCAGGCGGTTGGGCTAGATGGTTATTGTAGCTTCCTTCCAACTGAAAATACTCCATTCCATAAAGTTTACTGAGAATTTGAAACACTAAGCAATTAACCAATCTTGAATTGTACCACTGTATATGCAAAAAAACTAGCACATGTGGAAAAAGAAAAACAGAATTCCAGATCCAAGTGAGAAGACTAATACAAGTCAACCTTGCACGCAGCGTCGTACTTAGTTTTGGGATTTCTCCTAACTTCAGTCTGAAATTCTTCCTTTGGAAAAGGAATATTCCCATAGGTCTTCTTCTAGCAAAGTATCTTCAGTTAAGAGGATATAACTCTTCTCATTTGTGAAAATGCTGTACAGAAACTAATGGTTTTGCACAGCACATTTATTGTCTGTGGTAAAATGAGATACTGATTTCTGATCTTGACTGTGGATTCTAATGTCATACAAAAAATGACTAAATGGTTAGTAATAAAACAGATCTTTCTGCTACTTGCATAGAATATTATGTCTGTAACAGCAAAAGATAAGAAAATATTTCAAAACAGGATAGTTTTCCTACAGATGTAAATACTAACAGAAGAGAAATCAAAGAGATGTTACATATGAAGTTACTTTTACTACTTCTCAAAATGCTCCATTTCTATTCAATAGTATTACTTAAATACTTACCTATAATAAAAATAGCTCATAACAGAGAGTAACATGTAACAGAGGCCACATTTAGAATTCTTCCAGTCAAAATCTGCTCTGGGCAGGCCAGTTTTTATTCACTGTATGCACTGTCTCAAGGGACATAAACTTTCTTTCTGAAGAGCTTATAAACCCCCTCTTTGATCCGTTTCACAATTTCACTGTAAAACTAAAACAGTTCTAAGAAAAAAGGAAATTTCTGCAACATAAAGAAGTATGTTTTTCATGCATACCCCCCTGCTGATTGAGACTCTGCATTTCTCTTTCTCTGCGATCTAGTTCAGCTGCTTTTCTTTCCAGTTCTTCTTGACGCTTTAGCAGTTCTGCCTGGGCCAAGGCATGCTCCTAAACAAAACAAGCATTGTTTGATATTGATAAAAAAATATAAACACAAAGTATTTCAAGTCTGTTTTCTATAATTAAGCAAATCAAGTTATGCATGAAGACTGACCCAATATTGCACAAATTCATGCATTAACCAATTACTTAAAGGCAGTATTAATTGTCATAAATTATTAGGAAAGCAATGCTTATTTATAAAAGACATTATTCCAGAAGTGTAATTAAATAATTATAATTACAAGGACCCTATTGCCTGAGAGTTACAGACAAACCTTTGCAATTTGTGTGTAAGCAGGTGGTTCTTCTGTTGGTTTCATTATTGCTGGCTGAGTACTGGGTACATTAGGCATTTTCACATTTCCTGGAGGAGGCTAAGAAAACAAGAGACAATTATAGGAAAACAGCTTCCTATTCTAATTCCTAGTCTTTTCATTAACTCTGTAAGAACCAATTTATTTGCCTTAAAGGAAGTGTTACTGATAAACACAAAATCTGATATGCTGCCTGATATGCTTGGGGTTGTGGGTGTGGGGTTTAGTTGGTGGGTGGCTCTTTTGGTTTTGTTTGTTTGTTTTTGTGTGGGGGTTTTTTTGTTGTGTTTTTGGGGTTTTTTTTTGTTTTTTTGTTTTTTCATGTGGTTGGACTCGATGATCTCAAAGGTCCCTTCCAACCACTAAGATTCTGTGATTCTGTGATTCTGTGAAATATTTATAACCTTTAGGAAAAAGAAGTTAACTATATTCTGTAATGTAGCGTTCTACTTACTTGTTTTTACACCACATTACTTAACATAAATACACAAGGAATTTTAGGGATTAGTAGAAAGTAAATAGAATTTTAATTTTGTTCAAATATGAATACAAATAAGGACAGTTAGTGTTAAAGAGAATTGCAGGATTTAACAGTGATCTATTCATATTCTGAAACATAATGCCATTTATTAGTAACATCTTCCAGTGCTTTTTACTTAATAAAGACCTGTATCACCTGGCTAACTAGAGTTGCATTCCAACTACTGTATTCACAGGATACAGCCAGCTGCTGAAATACTGTATTTCTTCCTTTAGTACAGAAAAAGTAATTCCTTTTTTGCGCTACTGTGTTTTCACAATTACTTAGCTTTGTAATGGGTGCACAGGGGAACACAGTGTCAGTGCTCAAATCTACCTCAAAATGATGTAAGTTCGATATTGCTTTAATGTTTTCTAGGTTGTTAGTCGACGATCACAATTCACTGCACAAAAGGCATCTGCACCCAGATCATTTATAAAAGCACTGAAGAGTACTGATCCTAAAATTGAGCCCTGGGAACCCACTGGTGACTGGCCATCAGCTTGATGTAACCCCCATTTACTGTACCTTTGAGTCTGACCCACCAGCCAATTGCTGGGGGATCCCAGGGCCCACCATCAGTTCAAAGGTGGCATTAGACAGCTCTGCTTTGTCTATATCCCTGTTTGAAAGGTGACAGACCTAATCAAATGGCCTGGTTCTGGCAGGTTTAGGGTTAATTTTCACAAGGCACTGTGGGGGGAATGCTGACCCAAAACTAACCAAACAGGAATTGGACACCATGTAAGGCCAAATATATATATAGGCAGAGGGGGCAATTACTGGGTTTTGGGTTCCAGTCAGTGAGCAGTGGTACATTAATCACATTTTGTATATTCCTCTATCAGTATTATTGCTATTTTCTTCTTCCTTCACTGCTCTGTTAAACTGTCTTTCCCTTAACCCACGAGTTTTGCCTTTTTCTTTCGATTCTCCCCTTACAGTTTTATGTTGCCAGCTAAGGCAAAACCATGACATCAAGCAATGAGCCAATGTTATCCCTGATCCTCCTTTTTGCTGTTAAACTTATTTTTAAAAGCCCTTCTTGTTGTCCTTCACAGTGCTGGCCAGCTTGAACTCTAATCAAGCTCTGGCCATAAACATTTCCTCCCTACAGTGGGGAACAGCACTTCTCTAGTCCTCTAGCATTGCCTGTCCTTGCTTCCAACGTCTGTACCCTTTCCACTTAAATTCTAGGAGACCCCTGCTCAGCCAAGCCAGCCTTCTGCCCTGCTTGCTTGACTTCCAACACTTCGGAATTGCCTGTTCCTGTGCTCTTAAGAGATGACTCTTCCAAAGTAATCAGCATGCAACCCTTTTAAACTCAGGTTGCACTAAGTCTTCCTATCAAACTGAAGTACTCATTTTTATATTCCTAATTAAAGCTAAGAAGCAAGACCCCCACCTCCCAGCTACTTAAGGTGAAACAAATAGAAGTACCCAGCTGCCTTGGGAAATCAGTCACCGATCAGAAAAAAAAAAAAGAAACAACCAAGAAACACAAACAACAAAAAAGTCTGCAAAACACTGCTGTGCACTTCAGGGATTCTCCTAAAACAGCTGTAAAATTTGGCATTTTCCTAGAAGCAGGAGGTACTGAAGTTAAACCAGATATATCTTCAAGCTCTACCATTGTGCAGCAGATGTGGAGAACTGCATGGACTTTAAATATAAAGTTCAGCCAATGTGTATTATGTTATTGGACAGACATAGATAGTAAGGGAAGGGTACAGGAGACATCAAAATAAAGAAGAAAAAAGTGATTTGTGATAATATTTTGTCACAAACCACTTAATGTCTTCTTTTTTCCTATAAATGTATTATCCACTACTCTGCAGTCACTGGACAAAACAGAAGTTCAATATAAATGTATGCAAGGCAAACAAGAACCAGAAGAGAGGTTATGCACACTAAGCCTCAATGAAAACAAGGTACTCAAAACAACTATTGCTTCATACATGCAATTAAAACATACTCAATAGAAGTTAAAGAAATAATCACTTACTGGCTTGATAGACCAAACACTAAGGCTGACAGCTCTTTATACAGTTATTAAAAGGCAATACCAAGCAAAACTCCAGAAGTTAATGTCTCCCATCAGTTTCTAAATATAGCGTAAGCACAGGTTTGCTCTAATTACCACCTCTGAAGTTAGGTCAATTAAGAATTAAGCTAGCTTCGTTAAAAAAAGCTGCAAAAAAAATCCAGTAGAACTATTTACTAGAATATTAGCTAGCATACAGTAGTTTCCTTACATTCTGACATGGATATATATTTGTAAGTGTTGCATTTAACAATCAAAAATAAGGCAAGCTTTAAAATTTTATAAGAAGCAAAAAACAACAAAAAAAAATTCTCAGGTTACATATCAAGGTGGTGACACTTCAGACCTAAAATTTCCTATGTCCATTCACTTTCCTCATTATATCTTACATGTTATTTTCCTACCAAATTTCCCACTGCAGATGTGAAGGAACATAGACTCACTGACAAAAAGCACTGAGATACTGAAAAAAAAAAAAAAAATTAAGGAATGCTGAGAAAAAATAGAATATACTTTTTTTTTCATCCTGTCCTGATAATCAAGAAAAAAATGATAGGAAGTATCTCCCTTGGCAAAGGGAGAATACAACTAAGCTAAGCTAATGAATGTCAGTATTCAGAGTTCGAAGTCACTTTCTCACTGAAGAAACATCCCTCTCTGGATTTGCAATGGAGAAATACTTCTGCAGTTCATCAAGCTTTATTAACTTGAATTTGGAGGGAAGGTAGAAAGTACATAGGTACATAAATGCTATGTTAATACTACAGACTGCTAAATGCCATCTTACCACTACCACTAGAAATCTGGATTTCTAATGGAAGCATACCATTCTCAGTTTCCTTAAAAACTACAACTAGACTTTTTCTCTCATAGTGCAAAAAACATCATTGTAAATCTTACAGCAATTCTCAAACTAAACAGAGCAGAAATCTCCAGGATACTTTGCTTCCACCAGGTTGTATCCTTTCTGCTCACTGGTGCCATTATGGTCTCCTAATGTAGAAACTTGCACAAAACTGTTCAGGATGACTCAGCTTCCCAACAAAGGCAATAAAACAGAACAGCAGCAAATTGAAGCCCTCAGAAACTACTTGGATGTTTTTGCTCAGAGTAGCACACGAAATGCAGAGTAATTTCTACCCCTTCTCCATCAGATGTAATACCTCAAGTCTAAAATTCACAGACTCTGCTTCTACCTGTGTTTATCTTATCTTTAAAGGCATTCACTTCACTGTATCTTTCCTTACTCCTGTCACTTACATTTATTTGTACACACAGAGTGTGCCCTTCTCTTGCACACAAAGCTGGCAGGAAAGAGGCGAGCAGACAGAATTGAGAACATATTCTCAGGTACCTAAGTATATTTCTGCAAATGCACATTACAGAATAAAAAGCTACATATTCAGCATCACAAGTTACAGGTAGAGCAAGGGGATCTAAGGGTTGATTACTATTGCAGTTGTAGCTGAATATGTACTTTATTCTTTCCGTCCAGCTTTATGTATGAAAATCTGTGAAAGTTCTTTCTCTACAGAAAGCAAGCTGCTCATTCCATTCAGTTGAATTGAATGAACTGCTCATTCAATTCATCAAATTCAGTGGTTTTTTAAATTTTGTAACATCCTATAGATTATTAATTGAATCACAGTGCATTAATATAGCACATATTCAGAAGATCTGAACAATGACCAATTTTCTACATAAGTGACATCCGTAACGTGCAATTAGATTTTTTCTTTTATACATGCACAGCTGACTGTTCAAGGCCAGATAACCTTTGCCATATAGTTCATTTTTATTTCTCCAACAGAGCTGCATGTTAAAATAAGCACACACATAAAAAAAAGTCAGAGTGGCTCTATTATTTTTTTTAAACAAGTTCTACTGTCTTTATAACTTATGGTCAATACAAACCAATTTTTAAACTCTTTAAGCTTCAGATTGTCAAAGGTAATTTGTGATAATATTTTGTGAGAAACCACTTGTGATATTGTGAGTTCGGAGAAAAAAAAATATTCTGAGACTTATTTAAAGTTGTTGCTAGTTGTAAATACTCTGTCTCAAAGAGCTGATCCAAGACATACTCAAAAATAAACTTCTTCCAGTCTAGCATTTTAACACTCTATGAAACCTTACTGCTGCACTACAAAAACTCTAATACCAGCGTTCCCATCGGCACTATCAGATTTGCCATAGGAAATAAGCCTACATTTGTAAAATACAGGATTTGAACGTTTATAAATTAAACTGACAGAAAGTAATCCATGTATTTTGTTAACCTTGCACAAGATTTTCACTACCAAAAGTAACCACTGAAAAATGGTGTTACAGTGTGAACGTACTGCCCCATTCATTGTATTTTCACTGTCACGGGTGAAAATAAGCGCAAGGTAAATTAAAACTAAATTAAAACTATACAGATTAGTGTCAAAAAGCAACTGTTCCTTGAACATAAATTACTGGTTTTACCACAGCACAACTACTCGTAGCCTGTGTACTGTTACTGAAACACATTGTTTTCCTTATTCTGAGCAGGACTTTCATTAAGTGAAATGGGAAATCAAAAGCAAGACACTGGGGAAGTGTGTCAGAAAAGCATACGGCCAGACTACTAGAAGTCCTGCTGAACAGGGGGAACAGTCAGTTCTGTTTTGACCTCTTTTCAGAGAGCCACTCTTCCTTAATAGGTCAAAGCTCACTGAAGTCAATCTACCCACTGAATCCTCTAAATATGTTATGAGACTATCCATCCTGACACATCTTCCATTACCTCTATCTAGCCCACGACGTTTACATCATTGGTCTGAAACTCTGAAAACAGTATCTCACAAATATTACCTAAAAAGATCAAGGCCATGATTAAAAAATAAATGTGCTTACTGTTCTTGAATCAGAGAAAGGATTGTACTCGTCTAGCCCTGGAGGAACATTTCTCGTCACTTGTGTAACAGAAGGATCCTACAAGAGAAAACAGTTCTGTAAACGTATGCACATGTATATAAGCAACAAATCAACACTCATATCGTATCATATAAAACTCTGTTTTTGTTTCAATATAAAAGAGGTTTGTTTTCACCAAAAAAAGTCTGTAAATATCTGCCTGTCTCCAAAATGACATAATTCCATTGTGAGCTTCTTATAAACCTAGATTAACACAGCCTAAAAGAAACTCCATCTGTCATACATTTGATTTATAAGGAGAAGAGCTCTCAATAGAGAAAGGAAGAAAACTGTACCCTGTTGTATTGACCACTGGACTCCACAACTATACACCCAAAAAGCAAACAAAGAAAAGGGTTTTCTCTAACTCTTGGTTTTTTCCCTACTCAGAAGTGTCTCCAACACCTTCAGGAATAGGAAAAGCATTTCAGAAAAATTAAGGTGATTAACCAGTCTTCCATAATTCCCAAAGCATCTCTGTTTCAGCATTTAGCTGAACTGATAGAATTAAGGAAGAAATGTAAATTTCTCCCTCCAATGAGCTATACAGTAAGTAAGGCTGCTTGAGGTCTAGCTTGAGAAAGCTGTTTCAGGAATGGAACATTTCTCTGTGCTACAGACAGGCAGGCTTGGTTCTGCAGAAGAGCAGAAGTGCCCACTACCACACACTACACTAACTTTGAACAAAGAAAAATTGTATTTGTTCCATGGGATGCCTGGTTTCAATACACTGTTTCTGTGGCTTAATTTAAAGTTTTTGCATGTTCAGAACACAAGAATGGATGAAAGGTTAATTTTCTTGAAAAAATTATACATCTAATATAGTTAGTTACATTTGTATTTACATAAATGTACAAAACAAGTGTATAATATTTTACATGTATATCAAATATACTAAATAGCTAGAAATACACTATTTACTTATTTATAACTTATGTTGAGATACACATTATTTTCTTAACTGCAACAGTTGAGTTCAAGATTAAAAAATAAATGAGTAGATAAAGACTGCAAAGAAGGTAAGTATTTACATTCATATACATTTACATTCATATTTTCTTCAGCTACATTCAAAACGTATATACAAAATGCATCTAATTTTTTAAAAAATACAGTAAGTGACTTAATCTACACTTAAGTAAATACACAGACTATTAAACTACTGAAAAATAAAATCTAGAGTCTTAGAATCAGCATCTATTTTAGCAATAGCATAGCATTGACAGCAGTAAGTCAATTCACAGATGAGGAACAGTATTTTTTAAATAGCTGTGGTCAACCTATTTACTGCTAGAAAAAAAAAAAACCACCGAACAGGGCAGAGTATCTATCAACTCTAAAATCCTGAAGGATATAGCAAGTGAGAAAAGGCTTGTTTTTTCCATTAGCTATAGTCACAGATTTATTAATATGGGGTATTTTTACAAAAATTTAATATTAAAAAAGTTTTACATGAAAATAATTGTTTAAAAAATATTGTTGCATATTTTAATCAAATTCACATATAAAAGCATACATAAAAGCTATCGTTCTAGTCACATAAAATGCTACCACTTTTACCTAAAGCATACGTTTAGCTGCAAAGCAGTATTGTAATGATGACTGAGCAAGAATCACCCTTTCTATAAATGTATACAAAGCAATGTTATATGCAATTAAAAATCAGATTTCCTACATCTGACTTACACCATAATCAGTGGTTTCAATAAAGCCAGCCTGGTGATAGCCTGCCCCACACTTTGCCCTATATTTTAGTTACCATCCTAGACTTAAATGCACTCTTTGAACTAAAGTCTCATCAGATCTTGCATAGACTGATGAACTGATTCACTGTAGCATATTCTTTCATTAAATGACCATCACAATATATTGTGCAGATGAACAACAAAAAAAAAAAAAAAGGGAAAACGCATGTAGAATGACTGTTGTCAAAATTCAACTACAAATAATTTGAAACACTGACTAAAAAAATGATAAAAATAGGGAAGAATTAAATCTGACATTTGAATTAGACATTAGTTTACTAGACTTGTCAGCGTAAGATTAAAAAAGACGAACTTAAAGTTAATACAAGTAAGACAATTTCATAATTCAGTATACAGAATGGTAGAAAGTTGTATACAGCTGAAAATTTTTAACTTACTGTGATGGGTCCACCCTAGCCAGCAGTTGAGCCCCTACCTACACACTAAGTCACTCCCCTCACCAGTAGGACAGGCAAGAGAATCAGAAGGGCAGAAGCAAGAACAGTTGTGGGTGTTGAGAAAGAGACAGTTTAATAAGGAGGGATGGAGAGAGGAGAAAAAAAAAAAGTGGGGGGGAGGGGGGAGGAAGAGCAACAAAACTCCCTAAGTGACACAAAGGCAATCACTAACCACCTCCCAATAGCAGACTGATGCCCAGCCAGCCTCTGAGCAACAGTTAACTTGCAGTATCCTCACCAGCATCACCAATGTTACTGCCATGCTTGATGGCAACAGTATAGAATATCCATCCTTTTGGTCAGTCAGGGTCCACTGTCCTGCCTGTGTCCCCTGCCAGAACCCTGCCCAACCCCAACCTACTTCCAAGGGGAAGCAGAGTGTGAAACAGAGAAGGCCTTGATGCTGTGC
>VXBJ01004996.1:226751-257912 GCA_013400055.1 Nycticryphes semicollaris
GGGAGGGAGTAGGGCTTGTGAGATCTCATTCCCAGAACGAGGAGGGAGGGGGCTGGGAGAGCCCATTCCCGGGGACGTGGCGGGGTGAGGCTTGGAGACCTGCTGGTGGTCAGGGCTGTTGGCAGTCCGTCGCTTTCGCCTGAGCTCCTGGGCTGGCTCTTAAGGGGACTCTGTCCTGACGCCCTCGCTTGTCCCCGGGGGCTAGGGAATTAAGAAGGCCCGCGGCTTCCCGGCGCAGCGGCTGAAAAGGGCGTGCGGAGGTTGCCAGCGGCCATGGCGGGAGTGGGGCTTTTCCTCAGGGGGCAGCGTACGCCCAGGCAGCTCCGAAACGCCGGCCAGGCCAGCGAAGCGCAGTCCCCTCTCCCACCTTTTGGTAGCCTTATTTCGGGGCTACTCGGTACTCTGCGGACGGTCCGCACGAGGAGGAGGTGCGCGGCCTCTTCTTTTTCTCCAGCCAGGGTGCTGGCTGGCTGATACTTAAATAATACCGCTGCTTAAAAGAGACCTCTAATGGAGCCTTCTTTCCCATTTTCGGCGGCAACACCACAGAACAGGTCACTCCAAGGGGCTGGATGAGAGGTGTATCTGCACACAGAGTAATTTTCATGTGTTGGTGGCACGTTAAGACTGTTGTAGGGAATGGGTGAGATTTTTATCGAAGTTACTTGCCTCAACCCTTAAAGCTGCCGTTAGGCAGGTTTGCAGGTTCTCTGTGTAGGGAGAGTCTGGACACAGGTTTAACAAAAAAGCAGGAAGTATTTTTGTTAGGTAGTTACAGATTATCAGTCATATATTAGTTGCCTGACTGATGACTTCCCTGTACCGTACTGTCTAATCAAACAGTCCCAAGAAATTATGTTAATTTAAACAGATGGCATCTTTATTTATTTATTTATTTATTTAACCGTTCATAGGACTATTAGAAGGAAATCCTAGCAAATGTTTGTAAGGCGGAAGAAAATCTGTCTGACCTCAAAATTGCTTTCCTCAGAGTGGGTCAGGGCAGCCCATCAGAACTGGAAGCGAAATGCACATGGGGAGGCAAAAATAACGCCTTGAAATGTGAGACTTATTTGGTAAAACACAATTTTAATCTCTTATTCTCATCTGTTGGCACAATAGATATCTTGGCGAGCAGAAGGCTTCTTGGGTGCCTTGCACAAAAGTTCAACATGGGCTGTAGGTAGGGTATGGCTTTGAACCACGGTCACAAAGGCCTGCCTAGGTGGGTGGACACATTAAAAGGGCTTCTCGGAAGTGCTCAACCATTTTGAACTGTTTGAAAGACTTTTCAAATACTTCCTCTGACACTGCAGCTTGAAGAAGCTGGTCCAAATGATGCAAATAAATTGGAGCAGCTGTACGAAGAACCTTTGGTTCAGAGCTACAGTTGAAATATGAAATCCCGTATGCTTGATATCAAACAGTCTACATTGATGCAACGGTTTTAAAAGCAGTGAATCCCGAATTTCTTTGCATGCTTTCTAAAGAAATTATTTAAACTTTCATTTCAAAGCAAAACAAACAAACAAAAAAAGATAAAAAAGAGAGGTTTGAAGCAGATGAAACGAAAAGAAAATGCTGTGAGGGTGAAACTAGCCTTGTAACTTTTTGGTATTCAAATGTGATTTTTTTCCCCCCATGAAATAATCATAGACTAACTGTAGGGCACACTATACAGGGTTTTTTGAAGGCTAACTCAGAATGTTAACACTTTTAACATATTTTAATGGCTCTACAAATATCATCACTCTGATCCCAACACTAGCATAAATTACAATAGTGGTGTTCTGTCAACAAGTCAGGAAAATCCTACGTGTACACGAGAATTGATTTTGCATGGATCACAAAAGAAAGCAATAATTGTTTCAAGGCTTGCTCTAATTTATGCAAAAATTTCTCAATTATTTGTGAAGGACTGTCAGATATAAAACGGTATGCAAATGGGACAAATCATGAAAGCATAGCTTCTAAACAAAACACTTTCAACTTTTTTGTTGCTATGAAGTGTAAAACACTTCATACTTCAAAAAAACACAAAGGCAGCTGTTGTACAATCAACAAAAGTAAGTTACAGTATTAGTCACAATCATTCATATAGCTCATAGTGACAGCAAATTAAATCATGTTGTTTTCCAGTATTCGCCCATGGCTCAATATATCATAGCTCAATGGTATTTGTTGATAGGCCAAAAGCTATGTGCATTGGTAACTGTATTTGGTCCTCTTTCAACTGAACATGAGTGAATGAATGCATGCATGAATGAAGGAAGGTTTGGCTGGAAAGAATGTCTTTTCCTGTGTGGTTGCTGGTGCTTCAAGTCATGGACATTGTGACAATTCTCTGATAATAATTTGTGCACAGTTAAAAAGGAATAATCCATCATCTAATATAACTTTCAAGGCAATGATGAAACTGCATTAGGAAGCTTTTGGAAAGGATAATGAGGATTTTACAATTAAATGATAGAATTATCATAATGCATCTTTGCTGGCTACTAAAAGTGTTAATTTTGGGAGATACCAGCTGACCACCAGCTAATAGAAAATGAGAATGTCTGCAAACATAGACTCACCACTAGTGAAGAAAGTGTTGGTATGCAAACTATTACAGGAGCTTGAGCCCTACAAATTGATGGGCCCTGATGCTATCCAGGGTGTTAACAGAGCTGGCTGACATCGTTGTGAAGCCACTGTCCATAATCCTGGAAAAATTATGGAGATTGAGGGATGTCCCAGAAGAGTGGAAAAAGACAATTATCACCTCCATCTACAAGAAGGGTTTTGGAAGAGGCAGAAATAAAGAAGTCCTTATCCCACTCTACTCAGCATGCCTCAGGCCACACCTGGAATACTGTGTTCAGTTTTGGTTCACGCTATGCAAAAAAGATGTGGACAGGCTGGAGAGGGCCCAGTGAGGGGCCACAAAGATGATCAAAGAACTAGGAAGCCTAGCATATGAGGGTAGGTTGAGAGAATTTGCTTTGTTCAGCATAGAGAAGATACTTAGGGAAGACCTTATCACCAGGTTCCAGCATTTAAAGGGTGGCTACAAAGAAGATGGAGACTTCCTTTTTACAAGGAGTCATATGGAAAAGAGGAGGGGCATGGGCACAAGTTGCTCCTGGGGAAATTCTGATTTGATATGAGAGGAAAAGTTTTCCCCAGTGAGAACATTCAGCCTTTGGGATAATCTCTCCAGGGAAGTGGTGAATTCCCCAACATTGGACACTTAAGATTCAGCTGGACAGGGTGCTGGGCCATCTTGTCTAGATTGTGCTTTTGCCAAGAAGACTTGGACCATAGGATCCTTGATGTCCTTTCCCTGGTGTTCACTGATTCTGTCATTAACCAAGGATGCTCCCCACTCCAACAAGTCCTCTCTACACCGTGCTTCCCAATAAGTAGATTTTAGGGGGTTTGTGCTAGGTAAGAATTACTTACTTGCAATTAAATGTTTCTAATTTGGGTACAAGGTATAGCTCATAAATATATCAATCTGGTTTTTAATATGCTAGCAAGTTCATTGAAAAATTAGTTCTAGTAGAAAATAGGTCATATTGTTTAGATAAAAATATCTCAACTAAAAATTTCCTAGCCTCCTGGAGTTGGTTTCATTTGGTGGTTGTCAGCAATTCTGAAGTAGTTGCCTTCTTAGCAAACAAAATTACTTCAATCTGAATTGGCCATTTTCTCAGAAAGAAGAGTTTAAACTTCAATTAGCAGTAGATTTGAACTGCTTGTCTGAGTAGTAGTTGTATACTGTTTTCAAGCAATTTTGTGTAAGGAACTGACTTGATATTTTTCCTTCAAGTCCTGGTTCTCTCAGTGTTCTGTGACTTGTGGAATTTAAAATGTTTATGCCAACCTCAGATGGTGGTGAGGAGGGCTCAGATCAGCTGAGAAGGAAATCCATCAGGGCTTTTTTTTTTTTTCAATGCAAAATGTTCAAAAGCTGAGTAGAGAACCAAGTGATCTTTCTGGATCAGCTTTCTGTCACAATTAAAGTAGATCAGTTTTACAGAGGATGTGCCTTCAAAAAATGAAACCAAGCTGCAAAAAATAAGCCCTAGCAACCATTGTAAATAAGTATTTCCTGCCATAACATAGAGCAATCTATGCAGCATCAAATGCAAGTGTAGTTCCTAGAAGAAAGCAGGGATGGAGAATGGCAACATGCCACGTAAGCACATAGCTAAGGCTCTGATACGAGAAGTTGGGCAAAGTGACTGGCACTGAAGTCTGAATGACTGCTAGAAACTCATGTAATAGAAACAAGAAAGGGAAATCTATGGTAGTGCAAGTGCAATTGACAGCATCGAATTAGACCATGTACAGATACCAGTATTAAATGTTTGCTGAAAGTTTAGGAAGAAGACACCTGGGCTGTTAGATAAAACTTTAACCTGAAGTTATTTGATAACTGCTCTTGGAGCAAGAACCTTTTCCTCGGTTTTACAGCAGAGAGATTTACTTTCAAATTGTTGGAAAGATTATAACTTAGGAGAGATGGAAGAGGAGTGTGATAAACAAGTGTTTGACGATACTACTTGAAGGCCATGAGGTGCAGTATTTCTCAAAGCCTTTTGCCTCAATTTAAAGAAAAATATGGCAGAATATAGGAGAAAATACAGAAATCGCATTAGCATTCATAATGCCAAAAATCTGTTACATGCAGACTCCCATTTAACCTCTCTTTCTTACAATCAATGAAGCCCTGATTCCACAAGATAATAAATCCAGTTGCACTGTGCTGATTGCTGAATCAAAATCCCTGTTTCCATCACGCCAAGTATGGTGCTAATATAAACTTGATTTAAATAGTCTGAAGAGGTAGCTTTAGTCCTTTTCTGGGAGTGGAGCAGTTCTACTGTCAAAAGGCGCACTTGCATCTCTTTCTGAGTAGAACCGGATTAGCCAGTTTACAGGAGGTGGTGTGTGACCAAGGCAAACCTCTGGGGCCACCTAACAAGGGCAACAGCGAATGCTCACAGGATGGTGAACATCTTGCCATTTTTAGGAGAACCCCGACTACTTTTTGAAGTGCCACACTCAGATTTTCCCATTGTATTCCAGAACTGTCACAGGATATTTGGAACTATCCTCGCTGAACAGCTCACCTCTTCCAATTGCAGCAGGAAGCAGGTAGTAGATGCACAGCCAGGTTGTGGTGGTTTCGCCAAAGGTGTCTCGCACTGCCAGTCATCTTGTGCTCTGCATGCCCATGCTCTGCCCCACTCTCTTGCCGTGACTGGCCCTGCCCTGTGGGCTGTACTCCAGACCCACACTGACATAGGGACATGTGCATCCATCCACCACTGTTCCTCATGCCTCCCAGGGGCATCAGAACTGAACTTTAGCTCACAGCAGAAAACCAACATCTCATATTTGCTGTTTGGGGTACCTGATTTTGCTGATGTCCAGGTGCTCTAAGGGCATGCTGTGCAATAACTAAGTTGGGTCATTGGGACCTAGAATGACATCGCTCAATGCCATGTCCTTCAAAACGAAGTCTAGGTATGAAAAGTAAAAGCTGTCCCCCGTGGAGCCATTAGCCTCTGCTGCTCTTCATATTCCCTTTAGTCCTATTCTGTTCCATCTGTTCTGGGACTCTACAAAGAGTAGATCATCAGCAAAAAGATCATCATCCTTTGTTTCTTTTCCCTGTGGACCAGTTGCTGAACTTTGTCCAAGGAGTGGAGCCTTCTCCTACAGCAGAGGATGCTTGTATTTTAGGAATGTGCAGGCACAGCATAGGTATCACCAGCAAGGTGTCTTACTTTTTCTCCCAGACTGAGCTTGTCTGCCTGTTTTCCATCCCACAGCAGCAAAGGTAAGTGTAAGCACACTCAGAGAGCCCAGCAGTCATCAGCACTGGCCAGGACAGCAGGATGTAATCACGTAAGACAGGTTATTCCTGCTGGAAGAAGAGCTGTGTATACATTTCGCTGGGGACAGAAGAGTAGCAATTTTCCCGCTCATGTCTAAAGAGTCACAACACCCGTGGATGAAGCCACACACTGCCACAAACACTGCCTTCAAGAGGATAGCTAACCTACTGTGGGAGCCAGTGCGTGGGAGCAATGAATAGTAAGCTGCAGTCATGAGGGAAGAGAGGGCGGGTGAACACATGCTGTTTGGGAGTGAGGAGAGCGTTCCAGGCAGCTGTGGAGTGAAGCCAAGCGGCACTAACAGTCTGTGCCTCTTGCATATGTGCCTGTACCGACTTCAGAGTGGGAGGAAGAGCGTAAGCTAAGGCAGGTGATAAAAAAACTAGGTCAGGCAGTAAGCAGACCTCAGTCTCACCTGTTTCCTCCTTCCGCTGTAGTATCTCTTGCTGTATTATCCCGCATGTGCCTGGCTCCTGAAGCCCCTCACTTACACCTTCCCTACCTCTTCTCATATCCATACCCCTCAAGAAGTAGTGGACTTTGGTGGGAATTGTCCAGGCAGTAGCAGGACTTGGCGATGATCTCTTCCAGCCAAATGATTCCAGCAAATAACTTTTCAGCGTCTCATATCCTTTCCCATTTAAAACTGCACATAAATAGTTGCATGTAAATAGCTGACTGCATTTTGATTATATTATGTTTTGCATTGCTTTTTAATCACTCGTTTTCTTCATTCAGTGATTATTAAATTGTAATTATTAAGCAATTAAATTCCAATTAGAAAGCAATTTAATTGCAGTTCTGGGATCTGGAAAACAATTCAGGATGGAATCTGTATACATGCAAGGAGTGAGTGATTCAAAACTGTGGTTCTCAAATGTCAGGGGTTCTGTTCTGCAACAAATAAGGTAAAAAGATTGAGAGCAAAAGTTGTGGGGTATGATGGTATCTTGGTTTCAATTCAACCATACACAGTTTTCCAGAACAAATACAGGATTTTGCATAAAAGAGTTCAGAAGGCATCCTTCACAGTCTGACTGTCCCGATTCTGATGCACAGGTGCAAGTAGTTACTTACCTTCACAAAATGCCTAACAATATATTGAGAAATTTCAGGCTTGGGGCAGCCTGGCCTGCTGTCATTCCATCTCTGCGTGTATCTACTCACTCTGTGTGTGACCATTAGTGGACAAGAAGGCTCATGCCTCATGCCTGGCACAGAGGGTCTCAGTACAGCTGCACTGGGACATGTACAGCTGTCATTAGGCAAGGAACCATGTGTCTGCTGCTGCAGACACTGCTCAGACAAAAGCAAAAATTATGTATTGCTTTTGCAGTGCTGAATGGTGTCCTGGCAATGAGGCAGTGCTTTGAAGGCAGTTGGTTCTGGCCACCAACATCGGGGAAGTCTGTCATTATAAACAGAAGGCCAGC
The DNA here is from genome assembly GCA_013400055.1 of Nycticryphes semicollaris. NCBI lineage: Eukaryota > Metazoa > Chordata > Aves > Charadriiformes > Rostratulidae > Nycticryphes > Nycticryphes semicollaris. The sequence goes on from VXBJ01004996.1 coordinate 234,076, forward strand.
TCTTCCAAAGAGGCCAGCCCACGGGGAGCCCCAGGGAAAGAGGATGGACAAGTGAACATCTGTGCATGCAGCAGTCAGAGCATCAGGCTTCTCACCATCCAAAAACCTCTACCACTAGGCTCTTGCTAAGTCAACAGCCATGTTGGAAAAGAGCACTTGTGTCTGAACTGACTCAGACCCGTACTCCAAGGTAATGTGACAATGCACAAATGCAAACATGGAACCACAGCTTTAGACAATGAGAGAAATTTCAGGCAGTCACCTGCAGTCTGAAGCTAAACCTCAGCTATGAAAAAAGACAATTCCAAGATTAAGGATTGGCTGATGAAATTAATTTGTGCAGATTACCACACTGCAAGGGAGAACAGTGTGGTAGAGATGTTCTGAAGGCTGCAACAGCAGACATGAAGTGAAGCTAACAGAAGGATTCAAATCTGTATGTTTTATACATTAAATGGGAAAGATAGAGTGTTGAAAGAAAATAAGGCAGATTTTGGTTTAATTTGGACAGGCATGATTCTTATGTGTTCATGCCTGCTGTTTATATAAAGAAGAAAAGGAGCAATTCCCAGAAATGTCAGCAATTGGAAGGAGCAGTGATGACAATAAACCATAAATTAGGTAACCAGGTATCCCAGTTTGGGTAAGACTGTCTTTTTTCAGTGGCTTCAGGATTTTTCCTGTTTTTCTCTGCTCAGACTTTGTTCCGGAGATTTTTTTTAGTGCAATGACAGAACTAAAAACAGTGACCTATCACATGTAGTAGGCACGTGACTTAAAGCAGAGGCTATATGTTCTATTACATGGCATCACTTTATTAAAACATCCATGGGAGCAACGCCTTCCAGGAATCCCTGCAAACTTTGCTTTTGTGAACAAAGCCAACAAAATGTTACATGGTGGTTTATTGCTGATGGAATATATAATGTGGAGTTTTTCTTTTCAGGAGTTTATGTTCTCATCAGAGTTGTATGTAGGGTTTAGGAAAGCACATCTATTTAAGGGCTTTTGAAAAATCTTTTGCATATTACTTGCATACTTAAAAAGGTGTGCAGGAAAGGGGAGGGAACTGAGCAAGCACTAAGGATAGACACAGAAAAGACGTCTGGAAGTTTCTGACAATTGTGCATGCACACAGCTGTAGAGACAGCATAGTTTGAAATGAGAGATATTTATTGCACAAGGGTTCATAGATAAAAAAATCCTTTCAGTATTTTTAATAAATAACTCTTTGCTTTGAATTTCCCCTTTGACATTCATAACAAGTTATTAATCAGACCCTTAAAAGAAAAAACATCTTGGCAGAACTAAAAAAACACCCACTCATTATTTTGAGAGGCTTATTTTCAGATGGGGCAAATTATAGTTATGAAAAATTACATATTTTAGTGTGTAGATTAGGCTTCCTCTGGAGAAGATGAAACATAAATGAAATATTTGTTAAACTTGTGCCTCTTCAGATTTAAACTCAATTAGAGACACAGGATATTTTATCTTAAAAATTCTAATAACAGTATCTCAGTTCATGCTTTCAAGACAAAATGAGTTGTTTCTTTAAACCACTACAGATCTCGGGAGCAAAGGATTTCAACACTGATTCCATTTTGTAGTGATTCCTTATTAGGCCAGATTTGTTTTTATAAAAAAGGGGAAAAAAATAAAAAGAAAGCAGGCGTATCACTAAATGTAGCTGCTGGGAAGAAATACAACAAGGGAACCACATTAGTAATTTTATTGTGACCCTGATCTGTTTTCTACAAAAGTATTGTTGTTATGATCTTTAAAATGTTAACAGTTACCAAAAGTTAGTTCATTCAATGGTTGGATCAAGCCTCACTGGAAACATCAAATGTGGTAGAAAAGCTTCATATCTTGCTGCCTTTGAGGAAATTATGGATCTCTGAAGCACTGCGTAAAAGGGAAGCAAAAATGCATTATTAGCTCAAAGATTTGTTATTCATGAGCTTATAGGCTAAGGAAGTCTTCAATACCTAAGAAGAAATTTCTTATTAGAGTCACATTCCCTTCCCCACATTTAAAAAGGACAACTGTTTTTTAATGTGGTTTCAAAAGTATCTCTTTAAATTAAATTGCATAATTAGCCAAGAATGTCCATTAGTCCCCATTCAAATCCATTGCTTTTCTTGACCCTGAAGCCTGTTGCAAAAAAAATAAAACATGAAAATATAATTAAAAATTACATTAAAACTAGTTTTATATACTGATAAATTTTAACATTATCTAAAACCAAATATGTGAGGAAATGCAGGACTTCATAAAAATTATTGGCTTTAAAGACAGTGATGCCAACTCTGAACTGCTAACAGTAAGCATGGTAAAGTGAAATCAATATTCCCTTTGAAATACCTGAGTAGAAACATGGAGCAAGCTCTAGGCGGTACTTGAAAATTCAAAGCTCAGAATAACCTAGAGGTTGTAAATGTTAAATAAACATTTGAGGAAGCAGAGATCTGAAGTATTAGGGAGAAAACATGCAGGTCCTTGGTGAAAGAAACTGGCCACTCACAAAGGGAATACTTTGCCAAGGATAGTCTTGTTTCAGTCTTTCCATAAGCATTACAGAGGATACTGTTAACATTTATGTGGAAGAAAAGGTGATGGATGGAGTATATACTGAGCGCAGATCTGTTAAACTGGGTTGCCAAACCATTTCAAATACTGCCAAACCATTTCAGATTACCACATAGTAATTATTACTGTGTGGTAGAGCTGCAGTGTATGCAGAATGCCCTGTTCCACCCAAATATTGTGTGCTCACTGAAAAAAAAAATTAGAGGTATATGCGTACCATTAGAATACTGTGAATCAATGCAAATCAAGTTTTTCACCTTAGAAAATTTGATCTGTTCTTCAATTTGTGAATCTGTAATAGAACTCTGGAATAAATTTAAACCTCTCTAGCCACTGAAAGAGCTGAAGTGCGGCTCATAAAGAGGTATTGCAAAGTGCTTATATATTACCATTTGGTAAATCTCATGGGGATTTTTTGCAGAAATGAAGAATTAATTTTTCATCTACTACCCTACTATCAATATCCTAGACTATCAGTATCTACAGACTAGCAGCATGGCTTAAGTACTTTAACAGGCCAGCAAAAAATGGGATAATAAACTATTATTTTAGTTCACATAGCACATTTGCCATGAAAACCCTAACACCTTTTCCATATTATTTTTTTTTTGTGTTAGCAATTGATAGGTGTGTCTGGTTTGAAAAAGGAGTTGCTACTTTCACTAAGCTCAATAAAAAAATAGTCACCAGAAAGTATATGATCCTATCCGTGTAAAGAAGTGCACTTTGAAACATGGCACCAGTCTTTTAAACAAACTTGATGATCTCATTATCACATAGTGCTCTCTACGTATTGATGAGTTTGTTATTTCAGTTATGGATATTCTGGCTTTGATAACTTGAGTGACAATGGGGGCACCGCACCTATTACTGTGCTTTGAGTCATTCTTTTTCCACCCCAGCCAAGGGCCTCCTTGCTGCCTGAGCACCAAGATACCCTCTGGAGTGCAATAACTAGCTGTCCCTGTCCCCAGCCCTGCTGACAAAGCTCTGGGCCATGTCAGCAGTTCATCAGCCCAGAGACCTCATTTCCTCACCCAGGCTTCTAGCACTGTCCTGGTAGGCCTTGCATCCTTGCTTCAAGCATAAGCTATTGGTGGTGTGCTGCCAGCACAGCTAGATCTTGCCAGGTCACTTGAGACATGCTTAACATTGTTAAAATATCTATCAAAGATGGACCAAACAGAAGCCAGAAGAGACATCTCAGTATGTTTTGAACTATCTTGAGCTTAAGGAGGTTTTAGGAAATGGAGCCTGCTAGCATACATCTGTTTTTCACAATGTTTAATGATTGTTATCCCTCTTCATTGAATTTCCTTGGTTCCCTTAAGCAGGTGTGTGTTGGGTTTTGGTTGTTTGTTTTGTTNCAAGAAAGAAGATAAATATTAGTTATCAGTCAGAAAGTGCCTTTGGGAAAAATTATGGAATTAAGAACTAAATATGTAAGCAACAAACCCCACTGGAGTTCATCAGATGTTTGAGGGGAAATACTGTTCAAAAAATAGCAGGTGATAGCTGAATTCTTAGCACCTTGATTCCAAGGAAGAGGTATGGTTATATGCTGGATATTAATTTAACAGTGTAGATGAGACTTAACAAGACAGAGACACAAAGAAGAGCTAGTTAATAAGCAGTTTCACACATGAAGTTGTTTTTTGTAAATAAGCAAATGTTGCTTCAGTTTTTGTTCAAGTAGTTAATCTAATGTGTCTGTCAAATACTACTTATCCTTAGAAATATCTTCAACACTTTTCTTAGTATTTATGCCCTCTCTTTCTTCCAAGTCCCCCCACAGAAATAAATAGCAGAGGAAAGAATTAAAATTTTTCCTAGTCTTGGTGGGTGTGCAACTCCATGCCCTTAGAAACAGACTTCAATTCACACTGTACAAATATACCATCCTATAGGATGTTTAAAACATTTGGTAGTGCCCCCAGGGAGTCTGGACCTACTGGGAAATGTGACTTTGCAAAAATAGTAATAAAAGTATTTCATATTTATTGCTTTTCTTCTTTCCAAACTTAGTTAGTTAGACTAGCTTTCAAAGAATGGAGAATTGCTATATTTTCAGCCTTCAGAAAATGTATAAAGAAGTATAATTTTAGAATCAAAGGATTTTCTATTTTTTGATACAAGCTACAACTGTTACCCAAATTTGCTTAGTTTTTTTTTGTGCTGTACAAATCAGAAGAAAATCTGTATTTACAGCTGGTGGAAATTTGAATATAGAATCCAAATGTTATACAGAACAGAAAGAGCAAAATTTTGAATCAGGAATACCAATTTTTGCAAAATTTCTGTTAAAAAGTGTAATTGGTGTAATTGTTTTGTAAAATATTTCTCCTTCTATTTGCAATAATCATGGTAACAGAATAAAGAAGCTGTACACTTTTTACTTCATTCTCTTGTCATTGCTGTGAGATGCACTTAACATTTGAGAAATATTTAGCAACATACAATACTGTTCCTCTTTGTAAAAAAGCATCTATTGGAGCATTGTAGAAATGCTGAGAAAATGCAGACAGCAGAATAACATAGTTGTTATTTAATTCAGATGAACATTTATGTGAAAAGTGCAATGCAAGAGTAAGCACTCCACCACTTAGTAACTATCTGAGAAAGGTGTAAAAGTGAATGTCCCATCCAAAAGGTAAGATTTGTCAGTGATTCTGCCAACCATTTGCAATGAAACATAAATTAAAGTGAAGTAAAAATTTTAGCAATACAGAGTCATAGCGGCCACATTTCATATTCACCCCAACAGCCAAAAACCCTCAGCAAGGGTTTCATCATCTCATTGACTGTAACAACATCTCCCCAACTGATTTGTTTTTCAGTACTGCTGTCTTCCCAGAATGCTGTTGCAAAATTCATTTCCACATCAGTTTTACATCCCTATATGAGCTATACCTTCTCCGTCACATCCTGCATACAGTGGGGCCTGTGTAATTTTACATCACACATTGATATCTGTGACAACAGTATTATCTCATTAAATAAAGATTATAATGTTCCATGAAACAGCTAACACTGAATCTGTGGTGTCTGGTTAATTTTGAAATAGTTGTGATCTGCATTAGCGCATTCTAATCTTTTGCTGTTGGTTCATATTTGTAGTCCACACTTCATAAATTTACAGACTATGCATTTTGTCTTTTAGAAACATAGTCTCGAAATAATACATTACAAAACAATTTCCATTGCCTTTGCATATTTCAGATTTTTCATAAGGCAAATAGCTTTATCAGCTTGCTTTCTAAGAGATTTTTTCTAAAGGACTGCTTTTAAAAATTCCTATCACAAATAGTTATCTTTAAATACATCTGTTATAAATATGATGTTGCTTACATTTGTCTGCCATGAATAAACACTTCCCCTTGTTTCAAGACTTGTGGAATTTTTCATTTGAGTCTGACTGAAAACTTCCATCTTCTCTCCCTCCTTTTTTGTATATGTAAATATTTGTGTATGTATCTATATATTATATTTGTATTAGCAAATTCCTTGTTGCCCGACGTGCCAGACACTGACACTTATGCTTTTAAATTCCAGAGACTGTTTCAGGNTTCAGGAATTCTGTGGCAGCACAGTCCTGATTTGTCGTGCTGCAACATTGTTTCAGTTGTTCTATTTTGTATAGTAATTTTATGATTTAACATGTAGGAGTTGCTTAATCATTTTGATAGACTTCTTCAAGATTCTTCTATGGATGAAGAGAGATTCAGGAAAAAGAGTCAAACTATTCATTTAAAGCCCTGAAATTCACTAGGTCATTTCAGTGGTAATAATATTTTCACATTTACATCACAGTAAGTAATTGCCATTCCATATTTCAATGAAAAAAGTGCTCTTTCTTTGGAATGTCATACCACAATATCTAAAGTTATTATCTATGAATTTTAGAAGTTATCTGTCATCCTTGACTGTTTCAAGACACAATGCTGTATTTTAATTAATGTCCTCATTTCTGAAAAAAAAATAATCTGGATTTCCTATAATCCTTCTCAACCTTATTAGATATATTCTATGAAGAACAAGAAGTCATAGCCATATAATGAAATCTTAATTTCTGCTTCCAATAGGTAAATCCTTCCAGCTGCTTCTGTATCTCCACTCAACTGTCCTAAATGGCTTTATAATTAAAACAAGTAGTAAGGATGGCAAGAAATGTCCATACCTTTTTCTTCTGCGCAGTGTTTCTGGTTTTTGCTACTGTCTGCCAAACAACTAAAGGCTTATGATGTAAGTTCATTTCTGAAAGTATTCTCCAAAACAGCTTTCTTCTAAATTCTGCATAAAAGAAGATATCCTGTCAATTTCAAATACATTTCCTTCTTCTTAGTTAAAGTAGTAGGTCTCTCTGTCAGGACTTCTAGAATTCCTTATCTCATGTAAATATTTTATCATGCATACAGGCTGCCTTTCTTTTCTAAAGCTAGTTTACTTCTAGTAAACTTTGGTTATAATAAATTTTTTATCTGCATGACAGCATTTTGATGACAATGTTTCTTTAAAAATATTCCTTAAAGAAAAAAGGCTTGCAGATTGTTGTATCTAAGGAGCCTTCGCCTTATTTGTATCTCAAATCTGTGTTTTTCTGGTGGAATAAGCCTAATAGCCGCCTTGTTGCATTTCAAGACCAGACTGCATATTTTTACCTATTCTAAGGGATAGTATTTAAAGAGGTAAGCATCTGATTGAGAATGCTTTTGTGGTTTTTAATTATGAAATTCTTCTATTTCTCTTGTGTTATTGGATCCTCTATTCCCTCTCTTACATTACGTATCAAAACAGGCATTTCCAGACACTGAAGTATGCTGGCTTCCAGGCCTCTAGTCTCTGCAGGGATATATTTGAAAAATTCCATTAAACCATGTTAATTCCTGTCTATCTTGGGGCAAGGGCTTAAAGCTCGGGAAATGTTGAGAGGTCAGGGAAGGTCTGGCTCTTCTTGCACTTACTAAAATGTTTTAATATAGAACATGCTTAAATGCTGGGCAGATATTTGGTGCATTGTGACATTTTAAGTGAATTGCAATTAAAATACATATATACTCTAAAGGTAGCCTGTTAGTATCTTAATCGTGTCATTAAAATTGTTAGGCAAAAAATGTCAGGGCTTCACATACAAGTTTTTGGGATATCCCTTATCTGAAAACGTATCTATATATATAAGTAAGAGATAAAAGACTTATAAGAGATAAAAAAGCCACTTTATTACTTCAAAGTACTTTGCTCTGCATGGAGCTCTATGGTTTGCATTCTATAAAGGGATGTTGCTGTTCCAGCCACATTTCTTTTTATTGCTTTAACTAAGATTTTAGACTTGCAGAGTACACAAAGTATTTACTTTGTAGTTAGATCTTTTTTAAAGAAATGTAATGACATTATTTTGCTATTATGTGTGCAACAAGCAGGTTAGTAACAAACTGTTGATCTAACATTAGGCAAGAAAGCAGTATAACATGATGGTCTTGGTGTATTTGGGACATAAATAATTAAACAACTTTTAAAGCTATTAGTGTTGAAAAATAATTCCCTTAGTGTCTTAGATGAAGCTCATAGTTTTGTTAGAGGGTCATCTAGCTTCTCAGAGGGAGCTGGCAGAAAGACACAGAAATTCTGCTTTAAGTGTTTCCTAAGTAAATGCTGGTACTCAATCAGTATGTGTGCATGTGTGCCTTAAAATTATCATGCCCCTCCAAGTTTAAAGGAAGAAGTGTATAGGTAAGAGACTGTATTAGTGCCTCAAATGAGGGAAAACTTGCAACATTAAATAAACTACATTCTTAGGCACCAGAAAATTTGTAAAGGGAGCATCCGAATGCCTGTGATTACAGATAAAGCTTTGGTGTTCATTCTTCATTAAATTACTTGAAATCTATTGCTAATCTCAAAGCTGAAGGAAAGCTGACTGCACGAGTTCATCTAGTTGTCCAGTTAAAATAATGTTCTATTGGCTCTTTGTCTGAGCCAGGGTCCTATGCACCTTAATATGAATACATCTAACAGAGAAGTATAGAGAAGACATAAAGCCTTCTATGCATTTCTTTCCCCTGTTGGCTAGTATGGTCCTGGAGTCTTCCTCTCACTAGTTGTCTTCAGCCCTTGTAGCAGCTACCACCTCCATCGGGGTATTTTTGTACAGTACAGGGTAGATGCCTGAACACCAAGACTCCTGCTTTCCACCACAGAGGCACAACCCAGCAGCTAACACTGGACAAAGTACCCGTTCCATGTTTAGGACACACTTGTAATAGGTAGATCTCCCAAGTGACACAAGCTTGGAGTAGAGGCAGTCAAGGCACTTAGGAGGCCATGTATGGAAGCTCCTGTGTCCTTACTATTATTCTGTGATTCCTTATGTCTCTCATTATACCCATTGACTTAGCAATATACACTAAATTATTAGTGTGTATTGTTATTTATCCTGTAGGACTTATATTTTCAAGTCTTGAATGCCAGGAAAGCATTGTACTTTTTTTTTTTTTTTTTTAAAGAATGTGTAAATATTCTGGGTTATCAAAATGGAACCTAAAGTCAGGACAGGAGAAGCTGTTGCACAGCTTAGCATTTGCACAGCTTAGAGGTAAATGGGGTAAGGATGTGTGGCTGAAACACAATTATTGTTTTAGAATTACAGCCATAGATAAATAGATAGAGTATAGTTCTTTGTGTGACCTGTGCATTCCCCTTCTCATTTCAAATATAGCTCTATGTACAGCTACGACATAATACATATAATCTACAATGTGTAACATATAAAATAGAGAACAATATTTATCATACAAAGCATTAATATTATATATTACTAATATACAACATTATTATTGTTCTGCATAACATTAAAAACATTAGGTAATAAAAATCACATTATATTATTAGTATTTAGAATATAATTTGTAATATATGGTATCAATACAGAAATCCCTTGCATGAGTTTTAAAATGAAACGCAGCTGGTCTGGGACAGAAATCATCAATTATATCAATCTCATATGGTGTATATTTATGCATCATGCCCATTTTCTAAGTTTCCGAAGTATAATCGTATTATTTCTATTCAAACCAGTAAGAGCTCTTTGGTTAACACCTGATACGAGCTAGAAAGAAATTTGAAAGAATTTTAAAATACAATACAATCCAGCGAGAGAAACACCTCTTTACTATTTCCTAAATGCCTATTTTTCTAAGTTGAACCCAAGTATAATATTGGAAATATTCAGGCTGTTGGATACTAAAGTGGAAAATTAAAAATAGAAAACCTGCCACAGAACCAACCAACACAGAAAGCTTGATAGTCTACATTTGTGTAATTTATTAAATGCAGCATATGTAACTGCTTGTATCTGCCATGGTATTAGTTAACAGAAATAATGTGCCACTGAATTGGTACATCAGATGTGGACCAACTGAAAGATGGCACTTTCATATAGTTTTCTGATCTGTAACAGCATCCAGTAAATACTGCCAGATGGAGCAACCACTTAAGGGAGGAATTGCATTGCAGGTACAGGTAAGTGAATATACTTCATACCTGTGAATATGAAAGGCCTTTCTACACAGCTGACAAAACCTTCTCTGCTAGGCTGGAAAGGCAGTGTCTAACATCAGCTATTCCTGGAATGTTCCTCTGCAAATTCACTGGTTTTCACTTGTAAAATGAAGGTGCATTAGTACTTTCTAGAAGAAGTAAAGACTACAAAGTGGACAAAAAGTTACACATCACCATTAGACACAATACTAAAGCTCATGGCTCTCACTATTGTACTTCTGTTCCATAACTAAGGGCAATTTACAGTATTTGTAAGTGCTGACCAGTAAGAAATTTGAGTCTGGGTAACTACACAACAAAAATGACCTTATGAAGAGGTGAGCTGGTGAGTGTAGAAGGCGGCTCCGTAGATTTCTCAGCCTGACTCTCAGCAAGTTCTTTCTGACAAGTAAGCTCTTGTTCCCACAAGGCTTGCTTTAGAAAGTTGTCCCATTTTTGGAATATTTTTAAATGTTCACAGAATACTGTAAAATATTGGTAAAAAGAGGTCAAACCAATCCTGGTTAATAAGAAACCCACTTTCTAAGCCTAATGAGCAAGGCAATATTAATTGGAAAAGAGTTTTCACTAGCTGTTTAAATCCAAGAGCAAACATCTTTTGAAACAGCCAACTGAGAAAGTTACCAACACTGTCCTGATTTAAATGGGGAGTTACCAGTAAAGAAATAGGAACAGTTAAACAAAGTTTTCAAAGATAACATAAAATACTGGGAAGAGATAAAGAATTACTGAGACTACTTTTCTCCACTTTAGCAAGTGATGCCTTATGTAAGTGAAACCATATGTTCCCTGTAACTTACATGTAAGTTGTTATTTTTGAAGGAGCAATTACTATATGGAGTACTTACTTCATGATATAAGTAATAAAGCCTTTTTCCTGCTTGCCAGGCAGGAAGAAAGACAGTAAATATAATAATAATAATAAGCCAATTCACGTAGAAATGGACAGATGAGAGTAATTGGTTAAAGGGCCCCATTTCTGAAGAACACGCCTAACTTTGTAAAGAGTAAACAACTATTTCAGTTCTTATATAGCTTATTCCACAACATCTGGCTTGCTTTAGAGGTCAGACCTGTGTAAACAAAACTGTCTTTGTTTTCAGTGACAGACTGGAAAAATTAAACTTGACTTTTTAACAATTTCCTTTCCAATAACTGAAATTGTGCAACATTAAGCTACACATTCAACAACATTTCCTCCAGACTTCTTGAAAAAATAAATGAAACTACAACTTCTGATCAAAGGAAAAGAAGATCAAGATATCAAATATTCATAAGTGAAAATGAAAATAATCCCAAAATAAGGGATTAAAAGTGAATGACATACTTTATGCTTAACTGAAAAAACCTTTATTTGTATTAATACTCAACTAAGACAGGAGAACTACTGAAATGATGAAAGAGTACTCACACAAATAAAGGAAAACAAGTCAGGCCCGTCGCCTGAATCTTTAGCCATCTAGCAGCAAAAGAGAAATCACAATGCAAATCACTTTTCCATATTTTAGGAAGAGTGGATTAGGCAACAAAATGCATTAAAATCTAATGTAAAACTATGATGTAACCCATGAGTAAATAAATGTCTTTTATTGTGTATCCATTCTTTGAACGTGGAGGTAACAAGTTATTTCAATGCCAAATCTTAATCAATTAAATGAAAAACCATGTCATATCAGTAGTCATTATATTTTAATTATTACCAAGACAATTAATATTTTAAGACAATAAATGCATTAGGCAATTTAGAAGGCTAATGTTATACATGATATATACATGTTATACTTCTTCAACGAAGTAAGTTTTCAAATAGTTCTATATTACTTATGCACTTAGAACTACAAAAGTACAAGTCAGGTGGCTCCAAACACGAAGCGGCAAATGAAGCAATGAAAGATATAGCATCCAATAGTAATTACAACAAACAGCTAAACTGAAAATTACTAAAATGAGTATCTCATCATTCATTTTGACTTGCCTGTCTTGTTTAGATGGAGATGTCTCACAGCTTTGCCGTAATTTAGCTTTAATAACATCTCTATTAAGTAGAAGCCTGTTGAACAGACAAGCATTACTTAAATAATGATACTTCAGTAGTGAATTAACTTTCTCCTGTGCAATTAAGTAACTGTCCATCACATTCATCAACTTACTAAATTGTCTTTCAGTATCTTCATTATTACATATTAGCCAGCTACATTAATTGCTCAGGCAGACCATACAGTGACTCCTCTCCAGGACTAGGGATGAGTCCTTTACAGGCAGTAGCTGATGCTACTGGAGAAGAGGGAGAGGATGGTGATAACTGCTCATAAATCCCAGGACAGGTAACTTTTAGGGTTATGAAAGACAATGGTATTTACTTGGCTGCTAGACTTATAAAATGTTCAGTTATTATGATGGTGATTTTAAATACAATTGCTTTACTCTCTGTGCATATAGGTCTACAAGCTCCTCATTCATCCTCAGTTTTAAGTTAGGTTCAGATTGATTTTATTGTGTGGTGTTTGTTTTGGGATGGAGAATGGGGATAATAGGACAAAATGCATATGGTTTCTTTAAATTCTTCTGTGTCTCTTACACTAAATGTGTGTTTCCTAAGCCTGAAAATTACAGAATCACAGTTATTAAAGGCCAACTATAGCCATGAGTTCATTGATTTAGATATCCCATGTAACGTGGACCATGAAGCTTTATCTATTTAATACAGGTATGAGCCAAACAAGCAGAGTTTATTGAAGGAAATTAACATTTAGTCCTCTTCTGAATATTCTTTTTTGTTCCAATGACTAGCCATTTTAATTTTTACAGAGAAGTAGCTTATTTTTTATTGTTATGCTTATAATTTAAAATCATTGCTATTGGGCTTATCTTGTAAGACTTCATTCTTTGTTATATTTTATTTTCCTGCTATGAGATACAAGTACATCCTAATAGTCACCTTTTATCTTTCTTTTGATAAACCAGTCAAACTGAATGGATAAAGCTGTACGTTTCTATGAAGATTCATTTTTTTTCAAGTTGTGAAAAAGGGTTTTTTGGTCCCCTTCATACCCTTTCTTGTTAATCAATATTTTTTATAACAACACCAGAATTTAACATTGTAGTCCCATAACTAATACTAGTTCTTTTAACTACTTTCTTGGAATGCAGGTTAGGCTTCTACAGAACCTCATTTTCATACGAATTATATAACAAATTATTTGCCTTCTCTGTTTTATATTTTCACTTAGTCATGAAACTAGAATGCTTTCCAATAAATTTACCTGCCTTTCTTCCTCTTGTTTTCAAGATTCCTGAAGCCTACAATGACTGACATATTCCAGTGGGTCTTCAAACAGATGATCAAATACATATCATGAGCAGAAACTTCCGTTACAACTCCAAAAACTTCCCCAATTTTTCATGTCTTCTTGGATAGGATGCATTTGAATAAATGAAAATGTCTTTTAGCATGTAGCCCTCCACATCTAATCTGCTTATCAAAGACACCATTTATAGTTAAGAGCATAGAAATAAAGAAATAGAAATAGAAATAGGTTGTGATACATCAGACCAAGCAATAATATCTATTTCAGCATAAATTCTTGGGTCTTCAGCAATAAATTCTGTTCTTTGTGGGTTTATTCCATCTTCAGAGTCATAGACACATTTGCTTTCTCAGCCATTCTTCCTAATAAGAAATAATTGGTGATGATTGCTAGGAATTTTCTAGAATAGTCTACAAGTCTTCTGAGGTAGCAAGGGAANAATCTGCACAATAGAATTATCCAATTAACTAAGAAGAGCAAAATATATCTCTATTTCTCCTTTTAGGCAAAGCCCAAATAGGATCCTGCCAGTTATTGAACCATGAATAATTAGTTGTAAAGCTCGGAAAATAGGATTTATCTTTTTTTCAGTAGGATAAAATTATGTTTAAGCATAATTTGTCAGAAGTGAAATGCAGATGGGCAAATATTGGAAGTACTGGAAGAACAGCAATGAGCTTCGTTCTCCAAGAAACACATCTGAAACTTTTAGAGTACTGGAAGTCAAATGGAGAATGGAAGAGACAAGCAAATTTATATATGTGGCAAATGGGCTACTTGAGTTCTTGCAAAATATAACCAGCTCCTTGAATTTCATGTTTTGTGACAGCAAAGAGACCAATGTTCATTTCAGTCATATGCTTGGAGGCCATGTGTTAAAATTAATAGACAAAGCTTCTGAGTGATTTTTAGTCTCTAAGGTAAAGCTGCTAAAATTGTTTAGTTAGCTTATTCCATGCTTTAATAATCATGTTTGTGCAATAATCTAAGTTTGTGATTTTAACTGAGAGAACTTTACACTTTACACTGCATGTTCATTAGTTCTAGCCTCAATTTAGTTACCATTTTAATATCCAAAGGATATGTACAGTAATCAATAACAAATTTCTGGAAATGTAGCTCTGCACAGAATTACCAAAGCTATTAGCAGTTGGGGCTGTTGACTAAAAATCTTCACAACCCCAATTGACAACAGCTTGGTTCTCCCTGTGCAAAATGGTCTAAATTGTTCTATTGATATTTTTCCCATACACAGGTATCCATCACCTTTCCTCAAATGAAAGCTGCAGTTTAATTAATCTTCTCCAGTTCAGTATAAAAAGCCATATCCACTTCCTAGGTGGTTGTAATAAGCACAAACCAGGAGGTTTGCAAGCCCTCTGCCTCTAAGTGAGGTAGACCATCCTGTTACTGGTATTCCCCTTGAAAATCTCAAAGAAAAGTGCAAAATTCAAATAAAAATGTATCTATCCAGGTGTATTTATGAAGCATGAAATGTAATTAGTTCTATGCCGTCCAGACAGGTTTCTTTAAGAAAACAGGAAAAATGATGACAAACTCTAGTCCTAAACCTATCCTTAACAATTTATACACAGGGAACACATGATTGCTAGGGCTAGCAAAGAAAGACACAAAAATGGAGGCTAAGGCTGAATTGGTATGAACTCAAGTTCAAATACACTGTCTTTGAACATGATTAATCAAATGTGAAATTAATGGATCATTTGGCACTACAGTCACAGTGTTCTCCTAAGTGGTAGCCACAGTAGATGGTAGATATTTTTCGCTTGAAATAGGAGTCTATTCTATTCTATAACTTGTATTCTATAACTTGGCCTAGCAAAGGGATTAGATGAGGAAACACATGTTCTTTC
Source organism: Nycticryphes semicollaris (assembly GCA_013400055.1). Taxonomy (NCBI): domain Eukaryota; kingdom Metazoa; phylum Chordata; class Aves; order Charadriiformes; family Rostratulidae; genus Nycticryphes; species Nycticryphes semicollaris. The sequence goes on from VXBJ01004996.1 coordinate 249,404, forward strand.
CGGAATTAACTCAATTTGCAAGTACCTAAATCAGGTATATGGTTCTCTGGCCATACTGGTAGGACTAGGCTGATGAACAATGACTGGGATATCTGTAAGATAATTACTCTGGAGGGGAGAAACAACAGTGGCTTAAATGGAGCCAAAAATGAAAAAAAAAACCAAAACCAAAAACACGCATAAAAAAGAGATTTGCAGCTCAGATTAATTAAACTAACAAGTAGGTAGAAGCCATATCAAATTTCCATTTAATGATAAAAAGACTAACTGGGGCTATATAAGTAATTATTTTAATTAAACATCTGAGTTACATGGTGCTAAAATAGCAATGTATATGAGAAATTATTGGCTTATTAAGTTTTCACAGCTGTCTACATAGTCACTAGGTAGCTACTGTTAGCAGTACTCCACTATGAAATTATATTATCTCTGCTAATATCCTATTTTAAACCCTCACTTAATGAGATTGAATTTCAGAAAAATATGAAGACTATAATTCAAAAGTAAGTTTGTAAAACATTCACATTTTACTAATAGTTGGAATTATTTGTCAAGGTTAGCACTGTCAAACAGTTTCCAACACTTCAACTAAATTCTGTTATGCTTAGCTGTTTTGGTTACATTGTTATTCTAAAACAGTAAAAACTGTAAAGTGCGTAGTATTAAATATCACTCACTTTATTTTAAGGTAGCAGGTGTTGAGTTTGAAGTAGTGATCACAATTTGTCGTCCCATTATTTCCCACTGGTTCTGTGCACTCCATTTACCACCTTCTCTGGTATTTTTTGGGTACTCAGACAGGAAAGCCAGTCCAGCTCAGAAGTCCAGACTTGCCTCGCTTTGTAACCTCATTGTGCTTCAGTTTCACAGAAGCAAAGAATCCTAGACTTGCCTAGGTTGGAAGGGGGCCTTTAAGATTATCTAGTCCAACCATCAATCTAACTCTGATAAAAAAACCCCAACAAAACAAAACAAAACAAAACAAGAAAACCAACACACTGTCACTAAACCATGTCCCTAAGCATTATGTCAACCTGTTTTTTTAATACCTCCAGGGATGATGCCTCAACCACCTCCCTGGGCAGCCCATTCCAATGTTATAAACACTTTTCGAATAAAAGTTTTTCTTGATATCCAATCTGAACCTGTCCTGGCACAACTTGAGGGCATTTCCTCTTGTCCTATTACCTGTGACTTGGGAGAAGAGACCAACCCACCCCCTCTCTACACTGTCCTTCTAGGTAGCTGTAGAGAGCAATAAGGCCTCTTCTCAGCCTCCTTTTCTCAAGGCTGAACAACCCCATGTCGCTCAGCCACTCCTCATAAGACTTACTCTACAGACCCCTCACCAGCTTCGTTGGCCTTGTCTGGACCCACCCCAGCACCTCAATGTCTTTTTTGTGGTAAGGGGCCCAAAACTATACACAGTACTCAAGGTGGGGCCTCACCGGTGCTGAGTACAGGGGGACAATCACCTCTTTAGTCCTACTCACCAGGCTGTTCCTGCAACAGACCAAGATGCTGTTGGCCTTCTTGGCCACCTGGGCCCACTGCTGGTTCATATTCATCTGACAGTCCACCAACACCCCCAGGTCCTTTTCTGCCAGGCAGCTCTCCAGCCACTCTTCCCAAGCCAGTAGCGCTGCATGGGGTTGGTGTGAGCCAAGTGCAGGACCTGGCACTTGGCCTTGTTGAACCTCAGCCCATTGGCCTCAGCCCATCGATCCAGATCCACAAGTTCCCTTGTGCAACTCAATATATTTGGCATTTATCACTTAAGTATATTGTGCCTATTTGCTTCACAAGAACTAATCACGCATTATAGGCAAGCTTATGTATTCATAAGCTAGTTCATATATTCATTGCATTATGGTGTATGGCTCAGGCTGTTCTTGATCTATGAAGTAATGAATGGGGACACCAGCTGTGCTCTGAACCTGGTTACTAAAAATGTGTCAAGTGGGTCAGCTGGGATGTGAAGCCAAAAAAAGGAACCACTGCAAAACTGTTTTCTGCTAGCTGATCTGTGCTCACAGAAGTAGCCTGTGACCTGAAATACATATTGGTGTAGCACTGCAGACCCGCTGCTTCTTCCTTCTCTCTGCCTGGGGAACAGGATGGGGTATGTCTATGGTCTGTCCACATGAAAGAGACATTTTTAGCTGATAACAAAAGCAACTCATTTAAAGTCACATTCATCTCCTACAGATTGGTTGGGTTTTGCTTGGTATGGACTCTTTACCTACCAGGTCTGTACTCAGTTTGTGCGGACAGAATTTTCTAGAAACACATCAAGACAATCAGTGATAGCACTTTACAGTGCAAGCCTGTCTCATTCGTTTCTTTCTGCTTAAATTCCTGAATTATTAATATTGCATTAATAGAATCTATTAGGTAGTTCATCTTAAGGGTTTCTTGAGAAGAAAGTTAATTTTGAAATGCAAAACTGCATTAGCTGGGTTTTTCTTCGGCTATCATTCCACAACTGACTTAATAATTATGAGAAAATGTGATTCTTTTACACAGAAAATGTGAAGAAAGTTATTAATTTAACATAACCTAGGTAACTAGTGTTACAATATATGTAGTGAAAATTTTCAAATAAAAAAAATTAAACTAATGCTATCTTCATGCAAAATGTACACTTTTATTACATACTATGCTTTTACAGATGTGAAATGATAGGATAAAATCTCAGAGATTTCGAAGAGCTTTGTCAAATACGCTACTTCAAATCAATTATTCTTCACTTTCAACTGTAACAACCTGAAAACCTGTTGGAATATGGCGAATGGCTGACAAGGCAATGAATGGTAGAAGGACCAACCAAAGGCTAATTTTATTTTGTTTCGTGTTGTGCAGTGTGTGAAGCTACAATTACATATCCTGTGCTGTGGCAGGTGTTATGTATATACAGCATCAAACTTGTGAGCAAAACTGAACTGATACAATTCAGTACGAAGACAACTGAAGAAAGGGACGATAGTGGATACAGGAATCTACTTTGGTCAATTTTCATGGTGAACACAGATTATCACAAAATAACTGCAAAAAAAAGATGCTCTAAATGTTGGAAGGCCCCACCATGGTAAAGTTACATTTGTCACAGAAATGAAAGAGAACAAAGGAACTTACCTGTAGGATTTCAGAAAAGTAATGACAAATAATTACTTAAACTTTCAGTCTCCTCTGAAGTAAGTATTATTCTCTGTACAATAATTTTCTTACTGACAACACAAGTATAACCTTCAGATAACATGTAGGAATGGCAGTTTGAAAAAATGTGAAGTCTATTTTTGACTACAGTTCCTGCCAAAGCTTTCCAGGCCACAACATATGATAAAGTAAGTTGCCCTTCTGAAACTTTTATTTGTGCAAGCAATCCTCACTCACATATAAAACTATATTAAACATAATGAGCCTACTATCGAACACACACACAACACCAGATTCCACTATGTTGGTTATCTCAGATGATGAAAAGAGGTGTAGAATAAAAAAGACCAATGTTTACATCGGATACAGTGAGTATGTGTTACACAAAAGTTCTATCAAAAAGTGTGTTTACAACTTGCGTTGCTGCCTTTTAAAAAATCAAAAATAATCTTTAGGTAACTACTGGAAGAGTAAAAAACAGATCACATTTTGAACATAATCATCTGACTTAGGTCAATAAGTAAAGCAATGTCATGCTTGCATTAATATAAAAGTCTTTCACGGTCCCCTCAAGAATTTGTTATTAATAATCCTGCCGCTAGGTTGTGGGTTCCTACAGAAAATAAATACAGGCAATGGGTCGCTTTTTCTCCATGATATTTAGGAACGGAGAAATCCTCACAATATAAAAATTCAAATGGTTTTGGTAGACTCAAGTATTTCTTCCCTATGACTTCTTATAGAAAATTATTAGATTCAGTGCAGGGCAGGCTAATGTCACAAACGTGTACTCTCCATCTCGCACTAAATCAGCTTCACTGCATGTACTCTGATTTCATAAGTGCGTGTCAGTGCATATAATAGTTTTTTGTCTGGAGACCAAAATATTAACAAGACACTGCATCACCCCTGAAGTCCTAAGATCCACTGGGTAAATATAATAACACACAGTAGTCCACTAAAGGTCAATTCATGGCTACCCCCGTTCTCCATATTACATCTTTACAGTTAATCGCACTTTTTGTAAATGTATTCCTACATAGGGCATAAAAGAGGAGACAAACAATTTCTGATCATTGCGTAGCTTGGAGTATTACAGGGAGTTGTTCAGTAACGTTGAGTACTTGCTAGAAGTTTCATGTGAAAACATCTACCTCTTGTGCCCAAAGTTGGAACTACCACAGATGAGGGTAATTTTCATTAACTAATATAGAATAAAACTGAAGAGATAGTATTTCCCTTCGACACTGATTCATATTAATATTGCAGGCTCTGTATACTGTAAAAAGAAAGCGGATCTATGGACAGGCCTTTTCTGGCTGTGGATTTACACATCAGGGCATGGCTGAAGCCAGGGTCTCCCAGGGGCTGGGGCCAGGTCAGGAAATCAGTCCATATAAAAGGTTTCAAAAGCACTGATTTCTCATGGAACTAAATTAAATTAGATGCCAATGCAAAGTTTACTTCAAAAATCTCACAGTGACTTCATATGCAAAAAAACCACCCCAAACAAAACTGTCAGAATATAGTATGTGATTTTTAATTTTTTTTTTTTTTTATTTTGCTGCTCGAAGGCTTAGAATTTGAGTTTCAATTCTATAGGTAGGAATGACTAAAAAATACCAAAATCTTTACAGAATCATATTTGATACCTTCAACGTATGTGTTGTGGAGAGAATAAAAGGTTTTCTATTTTGTATTCCTCTGACTCTTCTTCAAAAACAGTATTTTCTAGGTGATTTTAGTTGATTTCCCATTTTCTGTTCCACTCAGCTCTCATGCTACCTTTCCCCCTTACTGCTGTAGAAGAGATTTTCATGTAACATTTCCATGTCTCAATCTCAAGAATATAAGACAGGCCATAGTGCATCAGGAAAAGAGGTCATCTCTTAGCCTCCTTTCTCTGAAGGATATTAAGAGTAGAGCAAAAACATATAATCCTTTTGAGAGCTCCACCAGATTTTCTGTGTTTGATGTAAAATTTTCTGTCATATGAGAAGTTGAGTGCCACTCAAAGAGACTAAAAAAGAGCAAACAATGTACAAAAAAATTAAGAACAGTATTGATGGAAGTCCATCAATAGTGTGGGAGTGTGGAATGTCCTTAGGCAGCCAAACTATTCAGTTCCTATGTAGCTTAAAGTTTAAACCTATTGCTATTTCAGGAAGCCTGAAAGTTCTTCTCCATTTAGAAGTTTTTTACGGGTGTACTTCTGGTGTTTGTAACTGCCTACCCTTGAAAATTACAGTGCCTGAATTTAGACATTTTATTCATTAGCAAGGCCTTGGGTAAAAGCAACCTGTTTTTAAAGGTACTAATTCTGGTTAAATAAATTTTTGCTGAAAAAGATGCAAGTCCTCATCTTTTTTGAAAATCAAGCACTTAAGCATCTAGATTGGTAAAATGCCAATACAAGGCATTAAACTCTATCAGCCGTCAGAAGCAAGTAGGAACGGCAGTCTGAGTGAATATAGAAAGAGGACTTCTAGGGCCCCAGATTTGCTGAAAAAGTGGCCTGGAAACTGTCCAGAAGGAAACTGCCATTTGGTCTTTGTCTTTCTGTTTTCAGGGAGTAGGACATTGTATACAAAGCTGCATCAAAGAAATGCATTTCTCAAAGCAGAATCAAGACTGTTTGATATCAACGGTGAAATCTTTGGTCCTTTCATCCTCCTCAGTTCTCTCAATCCCACATCTAAGTGAATCTGCGCCTGGGTGGGGCAGTGTTCTCCAATGCTCAGTGTTATCTTCTGCCCTGGAAGAAAAGCCCAATACACAGAGCTCTGCTGAGGAGTACCAGATGCAGACCACCCTGGCCTTTCTGTAGGTGTTTGTATTCCCTGTTGTCCCAGTTGCATTCCTCATCCCACTTCCATACTCCCACTATCCGGACTAGTGTGCCAGGCTCATCTATGCTCATTTTTGCAGTTTCAGAATAGTTGACACTCCTTTTGCATGTCCCTGTAGAGCTGCTCCTTTTGTACAACACTGGACATTATTTTGACTTTGCTTATCCCATCAGTTTCTTCTTCTAATAAATATAAGCCTGAAAGGCCTTGATTGTTGGGTAGCAACTCAGGTCAGTAACAAGCAAGTATCTTTAACTGATGAACAATTGACAAAAGGGGGTAATGGAAATGCAGCTGTCTACTTTCACTAGCAATTCGTGAATCAGTCACTAATGATAAAAAGAAGGAAGAAATGCAAACGTCAAAGGCCATTGAAGCAGAATTTTCTGATGAGAATGGTGTCAGAAGGTTTGCGTGACATATTGGCAAATCTTTAAACACTTTATCAAGGTCTGAAAGGTCAGAGGTCTATGTCTAAGACCTCTGCTCTTAGTTGCTAGTTGATTTTCTGAGGTTTGAGCAGTATTCCTATCTCCAAAGATGCTGTTTCATTTCCAATGAACTTTCATAAGAAAGGTTTCTCTTTTGAGTTCAGTTACGGAACAAAGAGGTATAAAAGGCACGGAGCACTGGACCTAATAACTGTGCAGCACCAGAGTGTTACAATTAAAGAACTAGACAATCAGCAAGCTGGGACTTGGTGTCCCTGAGAGCAAAACAGATTAGTCATTTTAGATATAACACCTAAAGTACATTTTAAAGATAGCCATAATATCCCTGTAAACATTTAGCATTTTTAAAGACTGATCACAGTGGTTTGGCAGTGAACACAAATTTTCTATCACAACTTCAAAGGCAGAAATGGCAAACAAGACCTGAGGGAATAAATAAGACTGAAAACAAAGGATGTTTGTGTTTTTCTCTCAAATAAAATAGGAAACTTCACTAATGTCTCAGCTTTTGTGATCAGAATAGGACATGTAGTCTGACTTGCCTCATATGTGAGATTATTCACCTACAGATGGGGTAGACTGGTGTGTTCCTGTTTCTTAGAGGGGGAAACAAACCCAGAAAGGTAGCATGACTTTAATTGCCATTCTGTTGGACTACAAGTCTTTGGTAGAAGTTGAACCATGCCCTTAAATAATATATATGTGCTAATTTCTTGCAATATATTATTTCTCTCATATTGCACTGAAATTCCTAATTACAGCCCTAGTTTCTGGGCTGTTGGTGCTCCACAGAACACTTCTGAGTGGTTTGTACAAACCTGGCTAATCACATTCAGTTTCTCATTTTTGAGCTGCTGAATTGTGTTATAAGGCAGCGGGATATCCACACATTTATACATCTGCAATAGGAATAGTGAACTGAAATGTCTCACCTAAGAACAGTTGCACCTGCGGAGGTTCATGTAGCCACAGATACTTATATTTAAGTTAGTTGCATACCGGATTCTTATGGAGGCATATCAGAACAAGGAGAGCATGTAATGGTACTTCTCTATAACAAACTTGTGATTCAAGAGCTTCCTCAGCCAGACATGGGGGTTTTTTGTATTTAATAACCTTTTCTTCCATGAATTTGTCTATTTGTTCTTTAAAGTCATGAAAACTTTTACCAACAAAAATATCCCATGGCAACTATTAAAATCCACATTTCAGTTGTGCTGTAGGAAAAAAACCCAAACAAACCACGTTTATTTTGCACCTAGAATCTACCAATTTCATTTGATGCCTCCTAGCAGATGAGAAAATGAGTCATGCTCACTCTGTGATTCATGATTTATAGATCTCTATCATGAAACAGATAGATCCCCATCAAATGTCTCTTTTCTAGGCTGCAGACTTAAACTCTATTTTTTTTTCTCATAAGTAAGTAATTCTTTATCTCAATTTCTCTGTATCATTTCAAGTTTTCATAACTACATCATGAGACGTACTGACCAGAACTGACTACAAATATTCCGCTTTTAAATGCAGCCTACATTATAAAAAAGGGAGTGAATTCGCATGCAAAATAGCTTTAACAATACAAGTTTATAAATATGCACTGTATTTCCTTTATTTTAGTCTTCAAAATAATAAATGAGTGAGTTCTACTTTTCTTCACATAACTTTTGAGGAAGTTCCTTCTTAGAAGTATGAAAAAATGACATATTCTGCAGTGATTCACTGAATAAGTGATACACTGAATAAGTGGAGTAAGGTGCCTAATCAGGAACAAAAAGAAAAATCAGAGACACAGTCTGACATTTTAACAAAAATATTAGTGTAAAATTATTTGTTATTTNAATAATAATTTATAATTATATCATTTATAAAAGTAAATGTATCTTAAAAGAAGAATTTTCACATTAATTCCCTTTACTTTGGATTTCCTACATTTTTTTCAAGAAACAGGACATACATCTTGTCTGAGAAAGAACAATTAATTATAGGAAAAACCCCTTCAGATTAAGAAACTAAATGATCTAGCTTTATAATCGCAGTTGTAGGGTTCTA
>VXBJ01004996.1:257943-287007 GCA_013400055.1 Nycticryphes semicollaris
CCAAGACAAACCAGAGATATTGTTCAACAAGAACACGTTTTCAAATCTTTTGGAGTTTAAGATTAGAAATGGTCTCTATTCAGACAGGACTGCAAGGAGAGTATCTGCCAAAAGAAGGCTGGGTTTTTCCTAGTCTGAAATTATCTTCTGGGTATCCAGCATTATATTTCAAAGATAAATCTTTCAAATTCCTCATTCTTGATCTGACAGGAAAATAATGTATTGGCCTTTTCACCCCTTTCATATACAAGTGCACTTAAGTGTAGGAATTGCTTACAGACCTGATTCTCAGTCAGTTCATTATGTTCTTTCCAGAAACTATTTATAAATTACCATACATTAAAAAAAAAAAAAAAATCTGGTAGGATAAGTAAATTAAGTATTTCACCCTTAGGAAAATGTGAGGAGTAACCGTTTCTTGGCATCACACCTTTATTTTCACACTTTGTTACTCCTCCAGTAAAAGACTGTCCTATGTTTCTCCCCCAGATGCTATTACTACATTCTGTTGAAGAATTTTATCTTCTATGATCACTACCAGCTGAAAGAGCCCCCATGTTTTCCTGAGCCTTCATTTCTCATTTTTGCTCATTCTCATTTCTAAAAACAGCTTTCTCCTTTTCTGTGTTGTTTAGTAGCAGGCTCCATTTTATATTTTATTTTTACATTATGAATCTGCTTCTATTATAGTCCGATGAGTTAGTGTCCTCACATTGCACAAAAATATTAGAAAAGAAATTAGATCTCCTTGGATGTTTTTGTTCTATACTTTTTTCTCACTTGAAGATGGGACAGGATATATGCTGAATGCTGCGGAAGTAAGAAGGTGGTATGTTGGAAGGACATTGTGCTCCAGCTGCAGAGGAAAGTGTTTGGATGCTATATTCATTCAACATCAGTAAAACCCACTCCCATACTGATGTAATCTATACCAGAACTGATGCATTCTTGACCTCATGGTGGAGAAACCACAATGGGCTTACATCTAGCCTTCTCCCTGCTTGTGGACCAGTTGCTCAAAATTGCCTAATTTTGCACATTTTAATTACTGCGTGCTCAGCAGTAAACTGAATTCAGATCTCAGGAACTGACTGGAGGTTCTTTGGGGCAGTTGTATTTTTCTGTATGCTGACCGAAAGACACAGAGACATTCTGAGAAGACCTAATCATCCTGACAATCTTCCCTATGAATATTTGTCCTTTTATTTCTGCCATACAACTCACCTGCAGGACAGGTAAGAAAGCAAACACAAACACAAACATGTATTATCTGGCCCAGTACAGTTTGAAGGTAGAACGTGGAGGTGTGCTGGTACACCAGAAACACGAATGCTGAAGTCCTTAGTGAGTGCAGCTTTATTTTCTTCTAAAACTCGAGACCCAGTAAGACAGTTGGACTATTTACAACTATCAAGGCATGTATTTCAAAAGCAGCCTAACACAGTGGAGTTTCTAGATAATGGCTAGGAGACAGCAAAATAAAGAGGAGATGTTGTGATAAACACATGACTCGTGTACATGTACCTCCTTCTTAAAGCATTTCATCTAAACTACTTTACAAATATCATCAAATTTGTTATCTTACAGACTTTAACTAACAAACTGTGAAATATAAAGGCAGAAAAACCTGTTTTAGTCTGTCAGTTAGAGCAATTCCGTGGAGAATTCTGAAGCTGACCTCAACCCAGTAACCTTATTCAGGCAGATCTCTTGCAGCACAAATTATTTATATAGGCACAAGGTTTTAAAAAGTTATTTAAGCTGCACTACTTGAAACAGTCAAATATTTTGTTCTACTTAGCTAGACACTGCTTATCTAGATTCAGAAAAGCAGAAGAGAAATTGGCAAACCCTTGCCTACCGTTGGTATGCTAAGAGATCTAGGGGGAAACCTACAACTAACATGCACAAGGTAAATCAAGAGTGAATCTGTAACTTGTGACTGCATTAGAAAGGCTGTTGTGGCTAGCTGGGGTATTTGAGAGAACTCACTGCACCTTGAATTTCTTCTCCTGGTTAAGATAAACCTCCTGAGATACAATATTTTTTCTCATTCTATACGAGTATGTTGGTTTTTTAAAAGAATACGGTGCGGTAAACACTTGAGTATTATTTCGAACAATTTAAACTAGTTACTTGAGTTCTGTGAGCACTACGTATGACTAGGAATGTGTTTTATATATACTTGGAGGTTTTTGTATTTCTGTGGGTATTTTGTATATAATCTTTATCTTTTTAATTCCAAGATATTCTCTATCTAAAAGTAAAATCTAATTTTATATATAAATTCTAATTCTATTAATACCTATTTGCTTGTTTATGCTTGAAGAAAATACAAATAACTGACATAACTGAAGAATTGTTCTATTTTTCTGTTTTGTGTTCTGTTTCTGCTTTTTATTTTTCCATTTCATCAGGTAATGAAAATCTTCATAACTGTCTAAAGACATGTTAATTGATGAAGCCAGAAGACACATATTGTGCAATTTTAGAGTTTATAGGATAGCTGTGGAACAAAAGAGAATTTGGAGTCTCCTGGTTTCAACAGCACATATGTCAGAAACTTCTGTGGATAATATGGTAGACAGTTGCGCTTAGAAGGAATGGAGAACAGGTACTTTTGAAAGAACACTGGTTTACTTTTGTTACAGTCCCAAATCTAGATTCAGCTGGATAGAGGCAGATCAAAGTTTTTTTTCAAACCCATTAGTTTTCTCATTTTCTCAGTTTTCCTGAACTACTCAGGGATTACTAGCAGCCAAGTGCATGACTTGGGCTGAAACTTCATTATTGCAGGCCAGGCAATGAGTTCTCAGGGCTTACTTTTAAAGTAACTGATTATACATCAGATTTATAAATCATTACTGAATGAAAAATATTTACATTCTGAAGTTTATATTTTATCATTACTTATCTCGCATCAAGGACATTTACTAAAAAAAAAAAAAATTAATTCTAAATTCCTACACATTTATGTAGGATCTGCACTACCAGCACATTTTAGATATAGCAGAAACTATCAGCAACATAGAAAATATGAACAAAGCATTTGAATTCCATTAAAAATGTGTTTCCTTACCAATGCATCTCCCACCTTTTCATGACAAATAGCATATTATAATCTGAGCCACAAGAGGGCACCAAATAAGCATACGGCAGCCCAGCTTGACTTTAAAAAAAACAACGCAAAAGAAGGGTAACTGTAAAAAACTTGCAAAGTATCTTCTGTAAGTGCTTCAGAAAGCTGAGCAAAGTTCATGTTCGTATGAATTACAAAGTTACAGTTTGTTGAGTAGCATGAATCTTTTTTCCCCTTAAATGCATACGCATACACCATATATGAGTTTTGATTAAATGCATATGAATTTATCCATATAAATACGTCTTGACTTCCATAAAGCCTTGGAATTTACTGCTTGGTGCAATTAATTTTTGAAAGCTATGTCCATATGTGACATATTACTTATTTGATTATGTATAAATATATAAATGGAAGGGTAGGCAAGAAACTATGCAATTTACCATATACTGTAGAAGCAGCAAATGTGAGGATGGTATGAGTCATGGAGGTGAAATGGTTTCCAAAAGAAGTACAATGAGTGGCAAACTGAGAAACAAAAACCCTTTATGTTTCCTGATTTAAGCTTTGTCTGTTACTTTTGCAATGCTGCACAAAAACTTGACATATTGAATACTGTAATAGATGATTCTAAGTGGAGAATTTAGATTTGGTAGTATTTGTGTTTCATAATTCAGTAATTTGGACATAATTTTGGACAAGTGTGAATGCAATGTGCAAACACTTAATTACTGCATGATAAATTTAAAAAGCTAATATAGCCAGGAAAAGGCTATTGAACAGTTGTGGCGTATTTCGGGGTAGAACTAGATAGCAGGAATTGATAGCAAGAGCGTGTAGCTAGCCTTCCTGATAGGACTGTTTAATGATACTTAATAAATCTTCATACAATATTTGCTTTCTGCTCCCTCTTTCAGTTCCAAGGCCCTTCAAGCTCTGCTTCGCTGTTATTATTTGCGCCTCTTCTCATACCAGAGTCGCATGATCCTCCACCTCAATAGCCCATTTGTCTGCTTACCCCCATGCCTGTATTCCCACCAATTTCCCTGGAATATTCTACAAGTCCACTGTTCTTTTTCTCTTACTCTTTCCTCTAAGATTACTTTTGAAGTGATACACATAATAAGAAAACAGTTAGGTCGTTGTACTTAGGAAGTTTCTTACAGCTAACAATAAATACTTATTCTATAGTTTTATACAAAGAGCAAACAGCTTAAACCTCTTGTTTCAGAGAGGAAGTTTTAAAAGAACCCAGAGTAGATCTATCTGTCAAGCTATGGACTTGACCTCATATTGATTACCCCTTCCTACACTATATGTGTCTTATACACAAACAAAAAATGTAAGCCAGGGGCCCCTTCATGTAAGTGTAACCATGTTTGGGACCAAAGTTCAAGTGCTCTCACCATTACATTTTTAAATTAATACATGGTTTGAAAAACAGAGAGGGACAATTTCTAAGGACAGCTGATATGAATTCTCAGATTTCTCTGCAGATTAGAGCAACATTTTAAACTTTAGGAGATAAGTAAATGTCCGGGTTTGTCTGGTGAAGACCCACTTCTGCAGCAGTCTACTCCAGTTTTTGATCCTTTAAAACTCAGGATGTAGGACATGGCATGACTGAGTGGTGTCTGCCTCAAGTCCTGTTACTGGAAGAGCATCAACATGTAACAGTTTCTGGTAGTTATGATGAGGTACTTCCACCCAAGGGGAAGAAACCCATGATGGCTGTTACTGTGCAAAGGGCAAAATACAATGCAAAGGGCAGGACAAAGAAGTCTAAAGAAGCAATGGGTAAGAAGGCAATGGTCAGGAATACCACGGTGACAGAGCACTGGAACAGGCTGCTTAGGGAGGAGTCCCCTTCTCTGGAGACCTTCAAGACACACACCTGGATGCAGCCCTGAGTAATGTGCTCTGGGCAGTCCTGCTTTAGCAGGGGAGTTGGACTAGAAGGTCTCTAGAGGTCCCTTCCAACTCTGACAATTCTGTGATTCCATAATATTCACACTGGGACTTTTAAACTTCCTGTAAAACCTGTAACTGTCCAACCAGAGTGCTACAAAGAAAAGAAGCTGTCAGAGATCATAAAACAAAAGTGAAATGCTGGCATCTGTAGAGGACAACTGCCCTTTTAGCAGACCTGCACTCCTAATAAACCCTGTATTGGTAATGCAAGTTTATTTGGTTTATACACTGACTCAATCAGAAGTGTACAAGTTGCTGAAAGACAAGCAAGTCCAAAAGCTGCTTCAGAAAAGTATTATGACAATCCATTCCACCCCCCTTCTATTTTTCTCTGCAAGATAAAAGTATTGATTGTGAACTGTAACCTTTTGGAAATTAGTTCAGTTCTCAGTATGAAAAGGTTGGATTCCACTAATGTAAGTTTTGTCAGAAGATGGATAGAAGGGCATTCTAATGAACACAGATTATTCCTCAGACATTGGGGGGGGGAGAAAGATGCACATAGGAAAGTAAGACTGTAAAAAGAAATTAGAGGAAACTTCGCTCAGACAACTTCTAACCATCCTGTTAGATTTTATGGCCTCCCATATGTAAATGTCTGCTGTTAGTCCAGGCTACCCCACTAGCACAGTGAGTGTGGAGGTCAGTGTGAGGTGCCAACGTTTACCGGGAAACAGGGAAATTTGTAACATGGATTACCAGAAGCAACAAAAGAGCTGATGGCATGGGCGATATTTTGTACTTTTAACGTCAGTGCCCAAGGCACACTGGCGGGCTGGGAAGCAAAGCTCTCTGCCTCCAGGAAAGCCAGGTCCTGGGGCGCCCCGGCACTGACCGGGGCTATAGAGCCACAACTTCTCCTGAAGCTCCTCTGAAGGGACGCCGAGGGAGGCTGGGCTCTGCGGGCTCCGCTCAACCGGTCTCGGGCCGGGTGGGAGGGGAAGGCGAATGGGGCCGGTAAGGAGCGAGGCTGAAAACGACAGCAGTCCCGAGGTGGCGGGGAGGCAACAGGCTGCCTCCTGCGAGCGCCGTGTCTGCCCGAGGCACTGCCACATCGGTCTGGGCACGGCCACACCGGCCCGGGTCCCGACGGCTCCTCGTGCCCCTCTGGCGTCAGCGACGGGCCGCGTTGCCGTAGCAACGGGCAGGGCGAGTTGGGACAAGGGCGAGTTCCGCCCCGCCCGGTTGGCCCCTCCTACCCGCCACGTGACCCGCTCGCCCTGCCGTGCTGGCGTGTGCCTGCCGCCGCTTCCGGGGGGAGGGCCGGGCCGGGCCGGCAAGTTTGGTGGAGCAGAAGAGGAGCACCGGCGGAGACATGTCCGGCAACGGGCTCAGCTACAGCGACCAGGGGGGAGAGGTGGCGTCCGAACTGGCGCAGGAGGCGACGTCCAACGCGAGCCCTTCGGCTCCCGCGGCCTTCGGGCTCTTCAGCAGTGACACCAAGAAGTAAGGGGCGGGGGCGGGCTGGGCCAGGCCAGGCCAGGCCAGGGGGCGTCGGTGAGGGCCCGTCCCTCGGAGTCCGGGCGGGTCGCGCTTCTGGTTGTTGGGCGGGTGAGCGGTGACCGGTTCCCGGGGCGGTGGTGGTCTGGCGGGACCCTGCCCTCAGCACCCGAGTGCGGCCACGCAGCTGCTGCTGGGCAGAGGCAGCTCCAGAGGGCGGTGGTGGGGAAGCGGTGCCTCGGTTGACCGTTTTTACCCTCTTAGGACTCCCTGGAAAAGTTTGCTTGCTTACTTTTAAGATGTTCATTGCGGAATGAGTAATCTGTAAAGTTTGGGGTTTGTTGTTGGTCTGTTTTAAAAACTGCTTATCATTTTCCGTCTGTTTTGACAGACAGTTATGCTCGCATTAGTTTAATTTTGCCTTCGAATGTATTTAAAAAACAAAAAAAAGTTGCTCAGAACTATTTGTGGGAGTTGTAGTTGGCCATGGTGAGGTGGCCAGCTTGGAGTGGGTCTTAATAGTGTTGTGCCTTGGTCAGAAGTTAAAATGAGGAAATGGCGGAGGAAAAAAAAACCGCAGCTGAAGTGCACTGGCACAAAAAGCCTTCAACTCCTTAAAGGAAAAGTGAATCGGAGAGGAAAAAGATGTGTCTAAGTGGAAGGATCAAGAGGTTTGCTAAGCTGGAATTGTGTCCTGCAACAAATTGGAAATCTATTCCAAGAGCAACCAATAAAAAGCACCATAAACTAAGGTCTCATGTACATTAGGAAATCAATCAGTTCTTTTTCAGTTTGATTGTTCTGCACAAAGAGAACATCCATGCTCTAGAAACCTCGACTGATGTGTTTATTTTTGTGCCACACTGGAGTAAATCACAACAACATGAAGCTGCTGTCACTGTGATGCTTAGCTCTGTGAGACAGCAGCTGATGGGCCTCCTCACTTTGCCAGACAAGTCACATCTCTCTTCCCCTGCTATTCCACTAAATACTTTGGTTTTTCATTCTGTTCCAGTTAAAATTTTCACTGCTCTGGCATGGATGCCCCTCTGCTGACTTGTCTCTTGTAGCTAATTTATGTTATGTGCACTCTCCCTTTCCTGTCCACTTCCATACAAACAACTTTGCACTTGATTTCTTAACCAGCGTTTTGCTGCCTCTTTTCCACAGAGGAGGGTACCCCAGTCATTGGTCATGGCCATAATTCTCTACATACCTCATTTAATCCTAGATTTCAGGCTGTTTTCCGGGGGAAGTATAGCTCTCTGTTTTATCAGATGCAGAATCTGAAGTGACTAATTCTACCTCAGGCTGCCCAATGATCAGGGGAATATATAGCGCTGGGGTCCTAAAAAGTTTTATACATGTGTATGTATGTGATTGTCTTTCAATATGAAAAAAACAGAATAGTTTGTGGTATGCATGTGTGCCATATTAATTAATTGCTCCTCCAGGCTTGCTCTTAAGCTTACAGGAGGGGAAACAAGATCCATCCTCTAAAGGCAGGGCTTGAGAGGAAAGCAGGTATCTGTGGTCCTTTTTTTGGTTGACAAACAAATTCTTGTTGAAATAGGAAGTTATCCATGATTCAGACCTGTGTGGCCTGAAACTCTGAGCATAGACTGGATAAGTGAGGAACAGACACTGTGTAGTGAAGATTATGAAACTTGTGTGGTGTAAAAAAGCCACTTGACTGCAAGTGAGGGTTATTGTCAGAAACACAGACTGTGTTGCAGTCTATGTGGAAAATGCATACAAGCATATAGTTTGTATTTCATATAGTCCACTCTAGTAAGAACCCAAAAATTCCTTCTTGAGAAGCAAATGTTTCCTTTCCTTAGAACTGCAATAGAAATCTTCTTGCAACAGGGACTGTAGCCCAGATGGAGGACACCATATCTTTTGGTGGTTTGGTTTTGTGTGCTTTATATCGGGCAGACCAGATCCCTCCCTACTGGGCATACAGAGAAGTGCAAGATGTGTTTCTGTGTCCAATGGTGAAAATAAAGTTACTGTTATGGCTTTTCAGACTTCGTTGGCTGATCTCTCTTGATTGTTACTCAACACTGCTGAAGGTGATCTTAGCTATGCTTGTGTCCGTTATCATTTGGAATGTTTCAGTGCTTCACAAACTTGTTGCTGAGGAACAGGTGTTCTTCCTTAGACCTACTGATGGTACAAGAAGTACTTCTCAGCAGAGGGGCAGATACATAATATTATAGCCAAGAATGTTGCTCCAGTAATTAACTGTTGGACCAGAAGCCTGCACTTGCCTGTTGCCAGTTAATCTGAACAATATAAGGTGGTTAAAGTATAAATAGTAAGATACTACAGTAAACACTTTCTTTAAAAAATTCCAGTCTCTTTCTTTAGTCATCTGTCCTCTGTTTTTCATGAAGAGGAAGTAAGTAAGCCAAAATGCTTCTGAAATAAGAAGAATAGAGCGTCTTCAGTTCTACAGCATTGCTTATGGAATCACAGAATCATTCAGGTTGGAAAAGACCCTTGGGATCATAGAGTGCAACTATCAACCCCACTCTGCAAAGCTATCCCCTACACCATATCCCTCAACACCACATCTACACAACTCTTAAACCCATTCACGGATGGTGACTCATCCACCTTCTTGGGCAGCCTATTGCAGTGTCTGGCCACTCTTTCTGTGAAAAATTTTTTCGTAATGTTCAGTCTAAACCTACCCTGTTGCAGCTTGAAGCCATTCCCTCTTGTTCTATCACTGATTACCTGTGAGATGAGCACCAACCTCTCTATGATGTCCTTCAAGTAGTTGTAGAAAGCAATAAAGTCTTCCCTTAAATAGAATGGATGATGACAAGTTGCACACAGATGCACAAATGAGTATCTGAAGTCTAAAGTTGACCTAATATAAATTGTGATAACTGTTTTGGTTTTAGCATTTCAGTAAAAATACTCAGCTGAACTACTTATTATGGAAAAGTTCTGAGCATTCCTTGGTGCCAAAAGCCCATGTCTTATTCTCCTGTTAAAACTGCCTTTTTTACCTTTAGCAAATTGTTATTGCTAAAGGTAAAAATCAAATGAAATTTATTCATTAACTTTCAATTACAAATTGAATCTTCAGTTAATGAATGTGGTATGTTCTCGACATGTTAGTGTTGTAGTTTGGTTGAGACACATGCTATCACAATGAAAATATCTTAGTGCCTTGAAACTTCTGACATGGTGACATCTTAAACCTGAGTAAGAGGAAAGTTTGACTTTTAGAAGATCAAAAAGAGGAAATAATCACTTATTATGTTCTAGACATAGGTCACTCTATATACTCCAGGTGTCATTCATGTGCCCCACATGTCTGAAAAAAAAAAAAGGA
This sequence comes from Nycticryphes semicollaris, assembly GCA_013400055.1. Lineage (NCBI taxonomy): Eukaryota > Metazoa > Chordata > Aves > Charadriiformes > Rostratulidae > Nycticryphes > Nycticryphes semicollaris. The sequence continues at coordinate 267,786 of VXBJ01004996.1, forward strand.
TCAAGTTGTGGCCAACCAGTGTAACGGAAATGATCTGTAGGCAAGTCTTTGCCCCTAACAGGAGTTCTCAGCAGAAAATTGGTAAGATTGCAGGAGTCATGTAAATGTTATGAACACGCTGAATCCAGTATGTGGACCTTGGGCCATCTCTCCATGGTCTAGAATGATGGAATTCATGAAAGGAGCACTGCCTACTTGGAAGACTGTCAAAATCATATTTATAGTGTAGAGAGATACCGTTTGATGCGCATCACCTAAAATAAGTTATTTTTATAGTTGCACTACGTACAGTTGCTCTACATAGAGGGATGAAAAGTTGAAGCACGTTCCAACTCCTAAGAAAACCTGGAGAGATACTTATTCACATAGAATCCATGTTAATTACATACATTAGGATGCAGCTGTTACTGCCTACAGTTAATTGTGGATGAACAGAGGATTTTAATCTATATTGTACTTTAAACAAAACTTATCTGTCTGTAATATTAAAATATAATAATGTTTGATTCTTGAAAGTTATACAATTTCAGCAATAAAAGTAGCTGTTGCTGTATCTAATCCAAATGTAAATGTGAACCATGTGAGTAACATCAGTAGATACCAGTTGATAAGTGCAGCATTGAAGCAGATGGCAAGACTTATAACACATTTTCAACTTTACTGATTTGCATCTTTAAACTGTATTCCTGCCAAGCAAAATACATTTGTAATTTATTAGAATTTTTTTCCTGCAGATCAGGCTTATGCATTCTGTTCAGCTATTCATCAGAAATCTCAGCAGGGCTGCAAACCTTTTTCTTTTTTCTTTCTTTTTTTTTTTTTGTTTTTTTTTTTTTTTTTTCCCTGAGATTTGAACAAGCCGTTTTGCCGAGAGCTGATCTAAGGTGGTGATTTCATTAAGATACTCATTCCCCAATTCTCTGTACAGAAGACTTTTCCAAATTCATCAGAGCAAAAAACTTGCTTTTAACAGCCGCCAGAGATGTTCTTGGAGTCTTAAGTTGATTTAGTTTTGCCTTGGCATATCCTGTTCAACCAGTCATGGAAAGCTTGTACATAGCCTACCGTTTGTGAAATTCTTGGAGGAGGCTCCAGCCTTAATAGTCGAACTTGATGCGTGCGCTAGTTCATTGGCACAATGACTTTCTTTCCCCATCTGTTATCATGGCACTATGCCCATTGATGTGGTGTGATGTGCCAGCTTTGGTAGGATGTACAAGCCAGCAGAGATGAATGGCTTGGATGAACTGATGACTCTGTAAGATAAAATCTGAACCTTGTAGTCAGGACCAGCATAGGACCTAAATGCGGCATATGAACATGGACATACCATTACAGAGCACTTCTCCGGCTGAAATTGGTCAGATCTAATAGGCAGTGACACGCATTGAATATATATATATTCTTGTTGCCATGCACTTGGCACATATGAGGATGTACGCAGTGAACTGTTAATTTTCTGTGATTCTCTGCAATGTAGTAATTAAATTTTTGAGGCTTTTTTATTTCCTCAGAAAGGCAAGTTGTCTTTGCTGTTGTTTCTGCATGTTTATTATGTTGTCATATCAAGCCTTAGGCACTTGTTATGAACTGCATCCTGGATGGCATTAAAAATATATTTCTGTAACACCATTTTAACATAGGGCTGACACTTGAAAGAAATTCCAGATTTTCTTAGTTCTGGTTTTCTGGAGAGTATCTTTACTATGCTACTCTGTGGAGGGTTTCTTACTTTGAGAAAGCCAGAATTCTTTTGGCATATAAAAATATTTTTTTTGGCAACCTGCTAGAGGATGAACAACTTTGTAATGCTATTTAAGAGATTTTCTGAAATATTTTTGACATACATATAAATATACTACCACTGTTGTAGGTTCTGGCAGAGACAGCATCACCTTAATGATGATCTTTAAAAGAAGACTCTTCCCACCATTTTCAGGAAAGCTGGAAATACTGCTTCTCATTCTCCTGTAATCCCTTCACAACTCTCAAGTACTGCAAAGTAATCTGCAAATGTCTGCAAATTCTTACTGGCCTTGAGACTGTCCGTAAATTGATAAAACCATTTAAGTGATGGTACCACCTGAGTTGCCACTTTTTCAGCCTTCAGGCTACTGATCTCTGCCACCAAGGAAGATTTTTTTTTTTTTTTTATTTTTCCTCTCACAGAGGCTTCCCTGCTGCATCAGAGGTGTGGGCACTGTCAGAAAAGGTTGTATGCAGTGGATTTGCAAGATTAGTACTTTTCATCCTTTCAGACAACCTTTCCTGTTACTGGGTGAAGTAGTGTCTATAACTACTGACAACAGATAATTATACATCAAATCGCAGTCCTCTCCAGAAAGGGTTTCAGACTGTTTTGTCATACTAATTGCTATCTGGTTAGAGCTTTTGAAATGCAGGTTGTTAAGTATCTGCATTGATGGTGGTGGTAGCAGCAACTTACAGGTGTTCATGCACTAAGTTGCTCAAGCATTGTTCAGGTACTATAGTTTCACGATAGAGAAACAGGAAGATGTTTTATTCAGTTTTAACTTTATGCTTGTTTCCTCACTGAGAAGGATGAATCTATACCTAAAACATCCAGATATTGGAAAAGCAATAATTTAATGAGTTAAATTATGTTGCTCGTCGGACTGTAACTGGTCTTGTTCTTCTGTGCAGCTCTCAGCCTTCCAGGACACTGTAGTTACCCTGATTTTCTTCACATTTCTGCTGTCTGCCCTTTAAAAATTTTTCTGGTTAGTATGTTTGTTTTTAAGATTGAAAAATTAGGGGTGGCTGACAAGGAAAGAGATTATTTCTTGTCTCAATTTCTCTTTAAACCACAGTACAGCTACACTCATAGAAAAATTATTTGAATCTCCCTTGAAATAATAGTTGAATTCTACATTAGTGGTGTGAATTGGCAATAAATATAAATAGGCTTATAATGGAAGAGGATGGCAATACTGAATAGCACCACAAGATGTCATTCAAACAGTTTGTGGTATAGAATCAAACACAGTGAAGCTTAGCTTTCTTAATTTCCTGCTAGAGGAAGACCCTAGATTAAAAAAAAAAAAAAAAAAAAAAAAAATTGAATTGCAGCATGTACTTGCTGCTGTTTTAGCTTCCATGTTACATGGCTCTGAAATCAATTTAGTTTCTCTTTAAGTGTTAAATTTAAATTTGTTTAGAGTGCATACAGTAGCCTGAGCTAGACTAAGCCAATTTGTTTTAAGGATTTTGCAGTGCCAGTAAAATGTAAAACTGATTATTTTTTGGGAAGGAGAAGGAGGCACGGGACCTTCCATAAGACTTCAGTACTACTCCAGTGACAAGACCAAAGGTTAAGCTGCTCTGTTGTTTTGGATTTTGGGCTTTTTTTGATTTTTCTACTTTAACCTGGTAATATTCACTGTATTTGAACTCCACATTGGAACATTTTGCTGTGCTGCAGGCAAAAAAAAATAAATCATAGTATGCTGTGGTTAAAAATACATAATCTGGACTGTCATATCCTAAAGATTTGGGAACACAAGAACAATACAGTTGGTGTGATGTAACTGAAAGCATGCAGTGGATGGAGAACTTAAAACAAGAAATGCATAAATAAAATTCTGTTGAATGGGACTTTTGTATCTTTTGTTCTTGTTCTATAACAGGTAGGTCCAAAATATCAGAAGTGGTGAAGCTTGCTTCCTTCCCTGCAGTGGATTTGTTTGCCTTTTCCTGTATCTTAGAATAGCTCGGATTGGAAAGGACTTTTAATGGTCTTCTAGTCCAACACCCCTGCAGTGAGCAAACCCGTTTTCCACTGGATCAGGTTGCTTGGAGCCCTGTCCAGCCTAACCTTGAATGTTTCCAGGGGTGTAGCATCTGACACCTCTGGTCAACCCGTTTCAGTATCTCACTATTCTCATTGTATGAAACTTCTTCCTTATATCTAGAGTGAATCTACCCTGTTTTAGTTTAAAACCATTCCCCTTATCCTATCACTACAGGCCCTACTAAAGTGTTTGTCCTCATCTTTCTTATAAGCCCCTTCTAAGTACTGAAAGGCTGCTATAAGGTCTCCCTGAAGGTCTCCCTCTCTTCTTCAGGCTGACAACCCCAACATTCTTTGCCTTTCCTTATACATAGAAGATCTGATAATTTTTCTTCCACTGGACCCATTCCAACAGGTCCATGTCCTTCCTGTGCTGAGGACTCCAGAGCTGGACACAGTGCTCCAGGTGGGGTCTCACCAGAGTAGAGTAGAGTAGAGGGGTAGAATCACCTCCCTCCACCTGCTGGCTTTGCTGCATTTGATGCAGCCCGAAATGCAGTTGGCTGTCTGGGCTTCAAGCACATGTTGGCTCATGTCCAGTTTTTCATCCACCAGGACACCCATGTCCTCCTTGGCAGGGCTACTCTCAATCTCATCTTGCAGTGCTCTCAAAACGTATCTTGCAAGTAACACAGCACTGTCCTTGTATATGAAGAGCATCTGTTGCACCATGAGTTCGAAATTCTTTCCCCTTTCTTGGAGTGACTAAAACTGTTCCCAGCTTTTGGGGTATATAGATGGCATGGTGAATCATAATTCTTATTTTGTAAAACAACATGCTGATAAACTTACAGGAGCAAAGATTTTGTAGCTAAAGAATTACTGTTGCATTGCCAGCTGGGCTTTGGTTGCAGTTTTAATACTTTATGAAACTTCTGCTTTTTGCAAAGAAAGCCTTCTGAATAGTGAGTGACTTTTTTCTGTAACTGGTTACATTAGAACTGTAGCAAATGCTGAGAGTTTATGGGTTTCATCTTATGGTGTTGCGAAAAAGAATAGGAGAAGTATATCTTAGCAGGGTGGAATACGTGTTCTCTTACCAACAGTTTTTTAGACTATGTAGGTGCAGTGACAAATAATATACCACAGATTATGGACTAGTATTTTAATGTGGTTAAAGGTTTGCGATGATTCCTTCGAGAAGACAAAGTAACTGAGAGGGAGGCCCAGATCTACCACTCATGTAGTTGCGTACAGTTATGCCTACCCTTTCTTTTTTTTTTTTTTCTGTAAAAGTGGGTAATGTTGCTTAACAGAATCTGAAATGCTAGTCTTAATCTGAGCAAGATGCCAGTTTTAGTTGTCCTGGTGGACAAATTTACCATGAGCCAGCAAAGTGCACTTGTGGCCTAGAAAGCCAATAATCTCCTGGGGCACATTTTAGTCCATGTCAGTTCTTTCAAGTGGCAACTTTTTAGGACAGTGGAGCTGTATTATATAGAGGTTAAGACACTGGACTATATCTTAGGAACGCAGGGAAATGTCAGTGCATTCTTATATGTGGTAGTGGGCATGCAGGTGGAAATCTTTTTGTTTCTTTTTCCCTCTTAGAATGTCATTTCACCTCTTCTTGCTCTTAGTGAAAATAGACTCAGAAGCAATACATATACTCTTACAAAGGTTTATTTTTGCACCTACTGTCGAAGAACCATTATTGTCCTACTTCATATAGGTCCATATTACTTGTGAACTGTCAGATTAGGCTTCTTTAAACCCGGTTTTGCTGCTGAAGTAATGAAGCCTATATTTCAGTCATCTGTAATATGTACCTAACTCTGTAAGGCTAAAATTACTCTCAGAGGTTTAGCAGGGAGAGGCAAAGGTTTTGATGCATCTGCAGGGTTGCTTGCATTTTCTTGAGCTCCTGGCAGGTGGACATAAGTGATAAAGAAATTATTTGTCTAACACTGTGTACTGAAGAACTGTCACTTCAGAATAGCTAATGAGCGTAGAAACGTGAACAGCAGTGTAAGGCTTGCATTCATGATTTCTGTTTTGAGGGAATTTACTTAAGGATTGAAATTCTCCTAATGCTCAGAAGATGAAAATATCTTTGTACTGTACCATAAACTGTATTATGATAAACTAAAAAATGCATTTGGCTTTCCCATTATTCATTGAGGCTGCTGATAAGAATTGTTTTTGGAGGGAAATGACCTTTGAAATCTGCGTAGGATATTTGTTTCTGGAAGTTAAAACAGCAAGGGAGTGGGTATCCTGTTACTTAATAAGATTTTCTGCCTTTGAGTAGACCTCAGTCTCAGCAGGCAAGTCTGGTTGAGGCAGTCATCTTTTTTTTTTTTTTTTTTCTTTCTTTGTAAAATACTGTACTTATAAGAATGGAACGAAATTCTACAGTGCTGGGTAAAATAATTGAGGTGTCTTGCACTATTAGATCTGCTCTTAAAGGGCAAAACTTTGAGGTTACGCTGAAGCCATATCTAACTGTAGAAGAAAAAAGTCTTGCTGCTGCTGATCCATATGAATATATGGAGCAATATTTTACTCTGTAAGTATCTAATGCTTGCTAATCCTGGATTATAATTTGTTAGAAAAGACAAAAGAAATTCAACTGTTCGTGTAGCAATTAATTTCCAAATCAATTCTTCAAGAATGTGTGGTTTTCTCCTATTTTCCTTTTTTTCCCTCCTGCTGCTTTTCTTTTAGGGAAGCAAGGCTGACTGTAAACAGGTCTTTGTCTTAACTTGTCTGGTTTCCATCTTCCTTATTAACATTTCAAAATGTTTTAATTTGAAATGTGTGGTAGAATATTTTCTAGAAGCAGCTAGAAGTACATTTAGTTATTAATTGCTTTTGTCTTCACATCTTAAATTCACCGTTTGACTTTTCAATTTGTATTTGTTACACTGGTAACTCATGCTTATTCTTTGATTACTGTCTGCTTTTGTCATTTCCAACTTCTGTGAAACAGTCTTCAGCATGTACTTGAATCTTGTGCTGTGTAAATTCCTGCATTTTTGCTACTTGATCCTCAGATTCAAGTTATGTTTTTCACATTTTCACTTCCAAATTTTGTTGATGTATTCTTATTTCTTGTTACTTTTTTGCTAATTTTTTAGTTAATATTAGGTATGACTTGAATCTCAAGCAGTTGTTACAATGTCTTATTCATGCAACACTTTGATTCTTTAGTCAAATACCAACTTTTTTGAAATGTAGTTGCTTTGTTGGTTGAGCCAAGGAACCAAAGCATGCTCCTACCTCCAATGGAGTAATATTACCTTGTGCTTTAGGTTTTACTGATGTCTCTCAATTTGTACATGATGATGTGAAATAGTAGTAGGAAACTGGAAGCAGGAGTACAGGACTAAAAGTCATCTGCTGTATAACTGGTGGCTGTGTTATATAGTTTCTTTCACAAGCCAAGTTTAAAAGGTGAGGACTAAGGTTTAAGCAGAAGCAATTAGAAGTCTCTGAAATGTTTGTATACAACTACAGCAAAGTCTCAGGCAGGATGCTTCAGGCTGATCAAAAACAACTGAGACTTACCTGGTATCATATGAGGAATAGGTGGACAAGAATGGTCAGCAAAATAAGCTATCTCTCTGACCAGGAATGATGGGAATAAAGCGATATGGCAAAGGTCAAACCAAGCTAGCCTTCCTAAAAAATTAATTACAAACGGAACTACACAAAGAGATTATAAAGTTTTAAAAAAAGCAAATTATTAAAGGTATTTTAAGTACAACCCCAACCCTAAACAAACAAATACCTGACTTCTGATATCAAAAGTGAGGATATAGAACTGAGGGAGAAATATGGGGTGGCTGAGAGGAGTGTGAGGATACAGAGATGAACACATGCATGCTTGAAGTGAAATCAGGAAACCAGGGAGCCTAACATGGAGGGAGCTTAATGTGCCTTTACCCCAGGGAGCTGGGACATGAGCAATAGGAGAAGGTCTGTGAAATCAGTTTTAGTTACTTTTAACAGATCTGTCAACACACGGTAATACTACAAAAAGTGGATGTTACCATGTGCCATGAAGAAAGTGGCCAGCTATAGACAGAGTAAATTGATTTTAGCAGTATCCAAAACTACAGAACAAAGTTGCATGGGAAGTATAATTTAAAGACTGAAGCAAACAACTAGATAAGCATAGGGGTAGCAGACTGTTCTTTGAACACTTCCAGCAGTAGCTAAAACCAGTAAAAACCTTTGAGTGTCATGCAGGCAAAATAGGGTCTTCCTAGTGATGTTTGGGAAATAGTGCTGAAGCATGTGAGAAAATCAAATGCTTCCACTTTTATCTTTAAAAGATAATACTTTAATATTAAGCTGTCAAATGAAGCCAGTATTTACAGCAGGCCATCTGTATTAGATTACTTCAGTATTTCATGAAACACTTGGTTTTGAAAAAGCTATTAGACTTCATTTGGAAGTTGCATGTAGCCATCTGCATCCTGAATTTTACATTTATTTATTTTTTCTTCTGGTTTATTAGGAAAAAAATTGTGTTTTGTTTTTTCCCCTATCTTCTTGTAGTTCTTAATTTTGTGGATATATACAAAAGTATATGGGCAGTGGCAATTTCTCATGGAGGAGCATGGAACAGGTGCAGTACTGGGTCTGAAAATACAAGGAAAATCTCTGTTAGAGTGACTCTGTCCCTTGCAAGCAAGGAAAATGCTACTTGAAGGTTTATGAAGAAATGGATGGCAACTTTTTATCTCACTGTAACTTTGGCTTTGGCTTAAACCTCCTTTTTTCCCCCCATTTGGCATTCTGAGGCAGTGATAAATCAGAATATACCAAAGTTTCGCATTCACTTTTGACATCCTGTCTGGATTTCTATGTTGCCCTTCAAGTATGTGAAAACTCACAGAGTTTGTAAACTTGGGAAGTTTTCAGAGTTCTTTGGAATATTGCAGGTGTCCCTTCTTGGATCATTGTTTGCTTTGTATTTTTTAGTACGCACTCACACAATCTAAACAGTACAAAACACTATTTCTTCAAAAAATCTTTTTTTGGTAAACTTTCAGGGTCTATAAATGCAGTTAGTCTCTGATCTCTTTACATCTAAAGAGTGAGGTTTCTTATCAGTGATGGCTAATGAGAAGCCACATCAGTGAGAGAACATCCTTTTTGACCTAATATTTTTGTGTGAGAATTTTATTTCAGCTGTGTGAAGTGCTTGGGCACTATATGTGTCTAATCACTGGGCTATCTTAATATTATGGCATGTAGATGTACAAGCCATATAAAGATGTACTACAGATCTGAGGCTTTTATTCCTGAGGACAGGAGATAGCAATTTGTAATCTAGAAAAGCAAATGAAAACGTAAAAGTTATATACTTGGCTCTCATTGAAATGCAGACCATACTGAAGTCTACTCTTGGACTTTTCAGTGGTTTACGTAAGCTGATACTGTATTGTAACACAAATATATCAACCACAGGGTACTACATCTGGCCATCACTGGAGGAGAAGGGAGGAGTGAATGACTTCTTGGTTCAAATTGAGCTCTTCTTTTGCGTGAAGACTTCAACCTTCCAGCCAAGGTTCAGCTAACAGCAGATTAAAGTTGCGTGGGCTTGCATTGTGGTTGGAATCTGATAGATTCCTTTACTAAGCACTTCATTATACTAGGCCAACATATTAACAAATACGATTTGAAAGTGGGCAAGAAGGTGCAGTGATTCCCTTTATGTTGCTGAACTGATGCAAGAATATAAAAATGGTATTCTGGTTTTATTTTTTCTTTTTCTAATTGATGCTTTGCTGTTTTTCTACCGTAGAAATGAAGACCTAAAGCAAATGTTGGAAAGCAGTAAAGATTCTGCAAAGCTGGATGCAATGAAAAGAATTGTTGGGGTATGTGGATTTTTATTATTATTTTTATTTGTCAGGGTATTTGTGGGGTTTTTTATTACTTACTTCTTGCATGTGAATACTGCTTTAGCTTTACAGATCCTGTACCTAGTCAGAGTTGAATCTCCAAATGTTGTTTAGAAGCTACTATGAAATCCTTAATTTGGTATTTTGTGTAAAAATCACTATGTAGAAATATGTACAGTCATATGCTGTTAAAATACTTACGTAACAGTACTAATATGCCTGTAAATAATTCTTTTCAGTAAGGAGGTGAGGTCTTAAATAGGAAAGGTTTTCTTCAGTGAAGCTTCAATTGCTGTCTTAATTCAGCGGACAGAAAACAACAGAAATTTTCAGGAGTAAAATGACAAATTGCATTTACTGTTTTTACTTTTTTAGATTATATAAGGATTACTCTTTTTAATTGACTGTCTTGCCTATATAGTTGACTAAATATTTTGGGTGAAGTGTGTACCCATAGAGGTGGTTAAATAATGTTTTGCATTACTATGTGTTTAAACTCTATAAACTTAAACATTATGAAGTTAAGTCCCTTTATATCTTCTTAAAAGTGTTGGAAACTATAGAAAACTGTTCAGTGTCCATTTGACTTACTTTCTGGGGACTTCTGTATTTGATTTCTCTCATTGTTCCTTCTGTCTTCTCTGGATGTACTGTTTTATTTTGCTTGTTTTTCATGTGGGTTATACTGTCTAAGCATGTACTGAAGTGAGTAGGTACAAGTTGTATTGTGCAGCTGTGTTCTTGCCTCTGACTCTAGAGCTAGAAATTTCTCTCTTCATTAACCCCTGGTGATGAAGATTTTACTCAAGCTGTTTCTCTTCTACTTTTGACTTTGATCCTGGTCCTGCCAGAGACATCAGCTACCTATTAGATCTGGGTAGCCTATCAATTACTGTTTCATAACACCATTTTTCTGTGTGTGCCTGAAAGGTTTCTTGTTTCATCTTCTCCAGCATGATGTAGGATTCTTATGGGTTTGACCCATGAAAGTCTGACATACAGAGGTGCTGTTGCAAGAAATCATGGCCTTTAGAAGTGCCATGATTTCAGCCTATGGTACCTTGGTAACTAACATTCTCCTGCTTCCTTCAAAAAAGATAATTTCCTTTTTTTTTNTGGTTTACTTTTTCAAAGGGTGGCCAGATCTCTTTGTTTGAAATGGTTGCAACTGAATGTGTATGCATATGTATATGGGGGAATTAGATACTGTTAAATTGCCTTAAATTTTAAAACAAAACTTTACTAGATTGATTTTTTATTTTTTTCTTCTCCATTTTCTTTCCTACAAACAGTGTTGTTACTATAAATGAGTGATCAAAGAGCAAATGCACTCATAAATATGTGCTGCTGCTGCATATTCAAAGCACTTCTCCACAACTGTTTCTTTAATTTCATGGAAGTATATGATACCACAAGGCTGAAAATGTGTAGTTAGCACTGATAGCTGTGGTCCTTGATGATCTTAGGCTGAGGTGATCAGGCTCAAGAACTCTTTAGCAAGGGAAGGCATAACTGAAATGAGCACATTCTTTTGCTACCCTATTTCCCAGTTCCAGATTTTTGTCCTTTTATAAGTTCCCAGTCCTTGGCTTCTGTCCCTATTCTAGCCCTGCGCAATGCTGGAAGAGCACTACTTGTCAAGATGGCAGCAGTCACCTTCTGTTTCTTGGATATTTCTTCCTTGCTTAGCTGCTGCTTCTTTTCTCAAAACAGAAGCGGCCTACTAGCAAATGAGGTCGACCATAGCTTGACGGCAAGTTTTCTTAATTCCTAAGTCTTCTGTTTTCAGTCCCTTCCATATTTTCAAGGTATTTGCTGCTATCCTGTTTAATCTGTGTTTTGTAACTGACACCTAATACCGATCTCTGGTTCACATAAACTGAAACTATGAGCTTTACAGGACAGGCCTGGGACCTTGCATAATTAGCATAAGACCTTCTAGCAGTGATCGTAATGTTCTTGCTGGGAGCAAAGATTCTTGTGCGTTACCAATTGTGTGCTTACCTTTAAAGAGTTCTCAGGGATGAGATAGGCTGTGCAGAAATGAAAGGCTTCCTCTAGCCTTATTTTTAGAGGAAAGAGGAACTCTGTTCTCAGAGTATTGTTTAATGTGTCTCCCTGGAATGCATGTTTTCACTAATTATAGGTAGAGGAAAAAGCTGTGTGTACCCATGGTTTTCTTTCTCTTTTAGTAGACTTCAAGAGGCTGAATCTTATTCTGTTCATACAGCTGTGGTGGAAAAGAACCAGGAGAACACTGCCTATGGCTTGTTTCTCTGTTTCTTGCTACTTTAAGGTGGTTTGCAAACTCTCTTCTTGAAAGGAGGATATTTGTTAGAAATAAAACCAAATATATCTTGTAGAGAGTGACTTTTAACAACATAATTTTCAGCATAGGAATAGTCCAGTTTTCATCTTTCCACTTGTAAGAGACCTCTTAGATAAAGGTGCCTAAGCATGGCTTCAGCTAGAATACCTGTGTGTGACTTCAATGATCAGTGACGTTTCTGAGGGGTTTGGGAGTTTTGTTTCCTTCTTTGTTTTTTCAGTCAGTATGTTATTTTTTATGTTTCTTTCTCAAAGGGTTTATTACAAAATAATTGTAGGCTTTGTAAGATTATGAGTAACACTGATGGTTTGGAAAAAAAATCTGAAGCGTCTGCAAAACCAAGTTTATTCTACTATATGCATGGAAACAAGAGCTGATATTTCTTTTAAAATATGCACTGATACTACAATAACCAAGATGTTATTGTTACCAGGTCTTGAAACCTGTCTGAACTTCTCATCCCAGAAAAAATCTTAGTGGAATTTTGCTCCTAAAGATTTTGGAGCATAAATTTAGAAAACAAATTCACATGCCTGATTTCCCACAGAGAATTTTGTCCGTGTCTGCGTGCCTCTCATGGCGGGGTGAGTGGGGGGGTGGGGTTTAGTATACCCTGACATTACATATTATTTATTCTAGAATGAAAGCTTTTATTTGTGCAGGAACTCTAGTTACGTAAGATAAGACAACTGGAGAATGTCTAGGCACAGCAACGTAAATGACATGATAGACCTTAGTCTTAGAAGAACCATTATGTTCTTTCAGGTTAATGATCCATGGGCTAAGGAGGATTTAAGCTAATCATTATGACTTAATGAGTCAAAATACACTCTTTTAAAAGACCCTAAATACATATTTACATGGTACACTGGAGCTATTACGGTTGATCAGTTGAATAATGCAAGTAATGCATAGAGTCATACTGTTAAAGCCTATCAGGAAAGTCTAAGTCTATTCTATTGTTGAATAGCATAACTTCTGTTGCATCAAGATGAGAAGACTGATAGTATTTTATTCTGTAATACTTTTCTGTGGTGCATCTTGCTACTAAGTTCTATTTGACTGTGATCATTCTGAATCTGGCATTTATTACAAAGACCCCCCAGTCCTGGCAGTAGTGCTTTAATTTAGATTCTTAGTTAAAACCTCTTGAAACACATACAGTATACTTGCCTCTTAGTTTGTCACTTCCTGTGCTTTATTACAGCTGGAAGAATAGTTTAAGATGTTAAGTTGATTGAATTGTAAAGTCAAGCTGGGCAGCTGCTCCTAAGCCCTTTTGAAAGGCTCACTCAGTAATAGCTTGAACTACAACTACCTTTCTTCTTCTACCATCTTTCTTCCAATCTTCTCTGAATATAGTTTGTCAAGCTATTGCCTGGTTTTGTGTTTTCTTGCTTTTGTTGCATGAAATCCTAGTTCTTTATGCCCTTAACATGTTTTATCAATGAAATATACAAACAGGCTTGTGAGTTAGGGTATGAAGTTTAATCAGCTGTATAACGTTGAGTAATGGTGGGAATGTGCAATGGTTATGAACCAGCAGCAACTGCAGCAGTCATGTTCCTGTGTTGGATCCCAGCATATTTGCTTGTCTTAGTGAGCTCTTTTTTATTAGCCTGATGTTTGGTGGCCCAGATCCTGCTCTTGACCACAGCAGCAGGTGCTTTCAGTCTATCTGTAGTCAGCAGACTACGGTCTACAGTGAGCTGCATAGTTGATATGTTCATGAAATTCCAGGGTTTTCAGCTTGAAGTCCTGGCATCTGCTGGAATTAAATCTAAGAAATAAGAGTTGTGCAGATGTATTGTATACTGAAGTATTTTATTCCTTCTAAAGTACTTGGTTTCTTATTTATAAGTTCCTCCGTAAGCTGTTTGTACAACGGATGAAGTTAAATGAGGATTTTGTTGTTTGTGCTATTGAGACAATTTTATTGTTTACTACATGCACTAGTTTCAGATTTCTCTGACATCAAATATGAAAACTTTCTTCCTTTAAAAAAAAAATCACAGTGAGTTGACTGATCTTGCTTTTACAGTGCTAGTTCTTTGTTTTGTATGGATGCTTTAAGGTCTTTTGTGTTTAACTTGCTATGGAAAGCAACCATACTTGAATTTTAAAGTGCAATGCCCATTTTTTTTTCTCTTTGGTTCTGTTGCACACCAAGATTGTTGCAGGGGAAAGGAAAACAGGACTTAAACTGGTATAACTTCTCCTGATGCTTTTTGTTGTTTTTTTATCAGGATGGAGGTTTTTTTGAATAGCAGCTTCCAACAGGTAATTCTGTAAAGTTTTCAGGTTGCCAGATCTTTGGTATAAGTAATTTTAAAGCATTAAAATGATGGATTTGCAGTCCGATATAGTAATGGCCAGTTCATTGATTCCAGACACACCACAGACCTCATAACCAACCAGGTCTCAGGGATTTTGTTATATTGACAGTGTCTTGTAAAGACTAGTAGTTAACAAAAAAAGTCGGACTTTATCCTCAACTCTGTGGCATTTAGGTTTTAAATAAATCTGGAATGAAGGCCTGCTTCTTTAGCTGGGAGAGGACAGGGGGGAAACCACAAACAAGCAAAAAACCTTGAAAAGCCAACTCTCTAATAAATTTTATTACTATATTACTAAGATTTATCTCTTTTTTTTTTTTTTATAGATGATTGCAAATGGAAAAAATGCATCTGAGCTGTTTCCTGCTGTTGTGAAGAATGTTGCCAGTAAAAATATTGAGGTATTCATGTAGCTTATTAAGCATACTGTTATGGAAGATCTCTGTATGAAAATTTTACTTAATTGTATTTGGACTTCAACATAAACCACAAAATCCCTAGGATTCTTAAATAGAATTTCTCAGGGCTAATGTTAATGACAACATTATGGTAGTAGTTTAATGTGGAAATTAAAGAAACCTACCGGGTGATTTGGAGGGAGGAACAATAACTATTTACATTTATAAAATTGATTGATTAGGGAAAATTAGTGGAAGTGTGTGGTGGTAAATCTGAGGAAAGGTACTATAGTTTATTTGAGGCATGGTGCTGCTTCCAAAGTTTGAGAAGGGGTTATGGTACATAGAATTTGAAAACCTCTATTGCAGATCAAGGCTAAAGAGGTAAGGGTTGGGTAAAAAAGTTCGCTGTTCTAATCACGTATTTATAAAGGGAGTGTATTAGCATTAGAATTGCATAGTGAGATAACTTTAACTTAGTTAAACACATCTTTGGATGAATTCATGGTTAGAAAAAATGTGATGTTACTAATGAAGCGTGTAAAATAAATTTTTTTTGTTTCACAATACTTAAATGTTGGTTCTTTTGATAATTTAGTTTAGATAATTTACTTAATTCTTTATTTATATGAATACCTGTGGTCCAGAAGATTAGAGAAAAGTAGCTTTCAAATCTCAGCACATTTTGGAGAGGTGTGACTATTTTAAGGGGGATAGGTTCCATCTTGAGCAGAGAAAAAGATTTTGCTAATATGCAGTGTAATCCCATATCTTTGGGATTCTTTCATGTTTCGCAAGACATGGAGACTTAACTTAAAAAGTCATGTACATGTCATGGGAATACACCCTTACTCATTTATTTTGTATGAAGAATTTTGAAAGGAGTACATGAAGGGGCAAACAAGAACAATTGGAATTTCCTATAAAAGCAGATGATTCTGACTCAGGTTCTTCATCAGCTGCAATAGGAAATAATTTCTTGAGAAAATTTGTGTGACTAAATTCATTCAATTTGCACTTCATTCTGTGACTTTTTAAGTAAAAGACAACAAGTTTAATAATTTTTTTCAGGGTGTCTGTAGATAAAAAAAGCAGAAATACAAGTTTTTCTTCTGGTCTTAGTTTAGCAGTGTATGTGTCTGTTCTTGCGCAATATCAGGTGTTAGACATGCAAATTATCTTGCTTCTGTATCTTTTTTTTTTTTTCCCGATAAGCAGGAAAAAGAAAAATTTCCATCTCAGACTTGTGAAAATTCAGTTTTGCAGGAAGTTAAAAAATTGAGATTGCATTCAACCACAATGTGTTTAAATCTACCAGCTTACTATGTGGCTCAAGGAAATCTAAAATAGCATCTGCATTAGAAAGTTGATAAAAAAACCATTTTTTTTGTAAAGAAAATGTTACTCTGATGCTCACTACCAGTACTATGAGTAACACTGTCAGCTCCAGTGCAGAGGTGTCAGATTTACAGCTCACTTGACAAATTTGGATGAAAATAACATCCATAAGTTAGTAGTTCCACACTGCATAGTGACTAACAAGCAACAGTTTGAGGAAAGCAATGACATTAGTTACTTGCTACTGCACAAGATCATTATTTTGGAGAAACACGGAAAATACTGGTTTGAAGCACTGGGTTTTGAGAAGTCAGTGGAACGCATGCTCTGATTCTTCCCTCCTCTCTGGAAATAAGTACTTCAGTCTCTATTATTAATGGTAACAAAAAGTTGCTTTTTCCCTGGCCTAAGGCACTGAGGGTTTTATTTCCTGCAATAATGACTTCAGCAAACCCCTGTTTCTCTTGAATGTGCTGTGATATAGCAGGTCACAGGCACACAGTCTGTTTTCTTCCTTATTTTATGCAGATTCATAGTAGTAGCAGTAGTCAAGTTTGAGTCTAATTTTAGCTGTAAAGAAGTTATTCTTACTTAGCTACTACTTTAAAACTTTGTAGTTTTCAGTTCTTTGAAAATATATATATTTGGTTGAGGCCAAATACTGAGCTCTGGTGAGTCAAAGAGGCGTAAGTGTGCAAAGGTAATAATTCAGAGCCTTTTAGAATTTACTATATTAAAATAATTTTAGAAATTGTAACTGTACTTTTAGTAATAGGTGATAAAAAAGAAATGGGGTAAAGAGTCATGCTTAGACTAGTTAAATATTCTCTCTCTTCCTCTTTAACTTGTGTTTGTAAGGTTAAGTTTGTAAGTCCAGTTTTGAACAGAGATACTTTACAACCAAGAGGAGTACTTTGAAGAGCCTTATTCATCTTAAGTGCTTTTAACTGTTAGGGCTGGAACCACTAGCCCAACAGAGGCAAGACTGGCCCAGCTTCAGACTTCCAGCCTAACCAGTGTGTTCCTCGTAGGTGTGTACACTCGCACATATATTTTGTGTATACCCACACACATAAATACCTAAGTATGAAGTGCTCGAATGTAAACAGCACCAGCAGCTTGGAAGTTCAAGATTAAGGTCTGCTACGTACAGAGACGTGTACATTGTGGATCCATCCAACAGCTGGACTCAGAAATGGTCTGCCCAGTGGCTGGCCCCTGGATCCCAGTCACCTCCATTGCTGGCACCTGGATCTATGAGCCCCTGAGGCTGCAGCCCTATTTCAGTTGCTAGTACAAACGGCTGTACATATATGAACACATGTAAAGCAGGACTTTAAAACTTTGTGGTTTTCAGTTCTTTGAAAATACATATTAGGACTCCCCTGATAGCTCAGTAGCTACCCATTCATGGTCTTTGCCATGGATGCACAGGTGTGTATGCAAATATGCACACAAAACTGGACCTGGCCAGAATTCCCATAGTCCTCTACTAGGCAAACCCTTGTGGTTATGCCCTTAGAAAGATGCACATGAACACATGGTTCTTGCTCCTAGAGACCCACAGACCATCTTTTCTTTTCTGGCAGCTGGCTGGCATTCCCCTGGTCTATGCCATAGCTAATTCCTCTTGTGGTCTCACCCTTAGATACCCACACCCTTACCTAGCTCCTTTCCAGGCCATTTCACCTACTCACTGCCTAGTGCAGCTTGATCCATTGGTACATCTGCACCCTTTCCAGTCACTGGCACCACAAACACATGGGCTTACACTTAGTTTCGCATACTACAGTCTCTTCAGTTGTTTGCCTCCATGCTTTTGGGTCCCTTGGCCTGTAATCCCAGCCTCAGTGCTGGCAGCCAAGCCCTCATTTGTTCCACATGGTAGCCATTATGACTTGACGTGCCATTTCAGTTGCTGGAGGCACACTGAAGTCCCCTCACTTTGGTGCCTCTAGGTGTTGGGGCCCTAGGTGTAGGTGCCAAGGACGCATGGGCCATCCAGCCTGAGGCCTGGCACCTTCATGCTGATACATATATGCACCTTCACACTGAATAGAAAGTACCTTACCAAGGAAAATAGTTAAAAATTAAATGTAATGAGAAAATGTAACAGACTGTGCTGATCAGGTGCAGAGCACAGAAGGGTAGATGCATGAAACAGCAAACTGTTTAGATGTGTACAGCCCTTTTTATTTGCTTATCGCTCTATTTTCCCCTACATCACATAGATTCCCCCCACTTCTCTTTCCCTTTGATTCCTCCCCAAAACATCCCATGATAAGTCTTGTGCAATCTTAAAATACTCTTCATCTGTATGGAGAGAAGCCCCTCAGTCTGAAAGGTTCTCAGGCGTTGACTCTTGATGGATTTAGCAGCTGGACATGGGAGCTGAGGCTCTCCTGAGGTGGTCTTCGGAGGTGCCTGAGAAGGTATCTTTTCCTCTGAGTCCTAAATTTGAGTTCCCTCTTGCTGCACCTGTGGGCTAGTGGTTCCTGTTAAGGATTGAGGGTAAGCTAGGGCACAGTATTACTTGCAAACACCTTTTCACCCACCTTGTCTCTCTGTCAAGGTTTCGTCACATAATCTAAGAGGAATTAGTGGAAGCCTTTCATGTGCTGTTTATATCTTACGGGCCTTTCTTTGTCATTTAAAGCAGTTAATTACATGAATTCACATGTCTTGCTCTATGTTATAGCAAAGTTTCCTCAGTACTTACTTTTTCACCATTTAGTGCTAACATATTTGTGTAACTGTTAAACTGAAAAGAGATGAGGGCATTCAGTAAAGCCAGCTGACTAATTTCTTTATCAAGCCTAGTTAGATGACAACTTTAGGTCATATTGTAGGTATGCTTCTAGCCATCTAGTTAGCACATCTGGCTCTCAGAAACCTTTATCATCCATTTTTTAGGATGCTTTTGAAATTATGACGAATTACTGGGTTAAGTCAGATTCTTAGTACATTGATCCTGATACTGTTTTCTGAAAGTGTTTTGCCAAATATTTTCGTGTCCTTAAGCACCTTACACAGATCTGTCTGTACAAATAGGTACATTGCAGTAGCAAATGCATCAGTTCATCTGAATGACGTTGTATCCAAGAGACTTTTCTACCCAGAAATGGCTGCTGGGTTGTTTTTTGGGTTTT
>VXBJ01004996.1:287043-302414 GCA_013400055.1 Nycticryphes semicollaris
TTAATCACGGCTGAGTGCTCTGATACAGGGAAATGGAGGTGAGGAAGCAGTAGAACATGTTCATTTGTTTTAAGACAAGCAAAGGGCATTTTATTGTTTACAGAAGTGCCTTGTGATTTTTGTTTTTATAAGTGCATACTGACCTCAACTTGATTATGTGCATCATGTCATGGATGGTAAGGATACAAAAATTGACCTAACAAACAATTGGTGGTGTAGAACAAAAATAAGTCCTGGTCAATAACTCATGGAGTTTGATGTGCTTATATTGATAAACTAATTAAACAAATCTGTCTGTGTTCCTCAAGCCTAATGTGTCCCTGTTATGATTAGTTTTATAGAAAGGAGCATTTCAACATTGAATGAAGGTAAATGGTAAAAGAATAAGGTAGTCACGAAACTCTAAGTGCTTCCATTTCTAGTCACAGAGTGGTTTCAAGGAAAGGCGGCTTTCTTTGCACACCTGCAGTCATTCAGTGCATAGGCCTCTTGTGGTCAATGTTGATTGCTGCTTGTCTATAGCTGAACAACAAATAATTTAGTATGGTGTAACCTTCTGTGATTTAATATTATGCTTTTTGCCAGAATTGGCACTAAGATACATCTTCTGATAGTGACAGTAATTATAGCACAGCTGTAGTTGAGGGTCTTTCAGAATTTTCCATTATAAACCCCAATAGTAGGTTTACAACTCAAATGTAAAAAATGTTTTCACTGCTTCCAGGGCATACAGTGGCCATGAGGGGGTAAAGTGAACTAAATTGAATGCCCTCTCCCCCAAAATCATATTGAGGTTTTCCTAATCTTTGAACATTTCATCCTTTGTAGTATGCTTATATTGGCTCATCTTTTGAATGCTTATAGTCAGGCAAAAAGTGGATCTAATAACCTTTGCTTTTGTCCAAGACATAGTCCGAAGTGCTCTTTTAATCAGATTTAGGTAGTGTAAGTTACTATACTTGAGCTGGAAGGTATTTCCTTTCACATTCTCTTTCAAATGTGTTAAAGTAATTGATATAAAATTGGGAAAAAAAATAATTCATTTTAAATTGGAGAGATGTGGATTTGATGGATGAACCACTCAGTGGATAAGGAATTGTCTGTGTGGTTACACTCAAAGAATTGCAGTCAACAGCTCAATGGAGTGGAGACCAGTGATGAATGGTGTTCCCATTGGTTTAATATAGGGACTGGTGCTGTTTAACTTTTTTGTTGTAGACACCGACCGACAGTGGGTTTGATTGCACACTCAGCAAGTTTGCTGGCCACATCAAGCTGTGTAATATGGTCAACAGGCTGGAGGGAAGGAAAGGGAACTGCAAAGGACTATGAAGATGATTAGAGGACTAGAACATCTCTCTCTCTTATGAGGAAAGTCTGAGGGACATGGGTCTTTTTAGTCTGGAGAAGAGAAGACTGAGGGTTGATCTTAAGAATGCTTTTAAGTACTGAAAAGAGCAGATGTCAAGAGGATGGGGCCAGTCTTTTTTCAGTGGTGCCTAAGAGGTTACTAAGAGGTAATAGGTACAAACTTGAATGTAGAAAATTCCTTCCAAACATGAGGAGGAACACCTTCCTTTGAGGATGGCAGAACATTGGAACAGGCTGCCCAGGGAGGTGGTGGAGTCCCTTCATCTCTGGAGACATTCAAAACCCACCTGAACACATTCCTGTGCAACCTGCTCTGGCAACGGGGTTGAACTAGATGACCTCCAGAGATCTCTTCCACCCCCATATTGTTCTGTGGTTCTTTGAATACCATCCAGAGAGACCTGGACAGGCTTCAGAGGAGGGTTTGTGCAAACCTTGTGAAACTCAGCAAGGCTAAGTACAAGCTCCTGCATATGAGTCAGGGTTATTCCAAGCTCAGATACAGTCTGTGTGGAGAGTTGATTGAGAACAGTTGTGAGAAGAACAACTTGGGGTTGTTGGTTGATAAGAAGCTGGACATGAGCCAGCAATATGCTCTTGCAGCCCAGAAAGCCAACCATATCCTGCCATAAATCAAAAGAAGCATGGCCAGCAGGTCCAGGGAGGTGATTCTGCCCCTCTACTCCACTCCGGTGAGACTCCATCTGAAGTACTGTGTCCAGCTTTAGAGTCCTCAGCACAAGGATGTGAAGCTGTCGGAGCAAGTCCAGAGGAGTGCCATGAAGATGATCAAAGGACTGGAGCCCCTCTCCTATGAAGATAAGCTGAGAGAGTTGGGGTTGTTCAGCCTGGAGAAGGGAAGGCTCAGGGGAGACCTTGTAGTGGCCTTTCAGCACCTAAAGGGGACCTACAGCAGAGATGGGGAGGGACTCTTTATTAGAGAGTGTATTGATAGGACGAGAGGTAATGGTTTTAAACTGAGAGAAGGTAGATTTAGATCAGATATTAGGAAGAAATTTTTTCACTATGAGGGTGGTGAGACATTGGCACAGGTTGCCAAGGGAGGCTGTGGGTGCTCCATCCCTGGAGGTATTCAAGGCCAGGTTGGATATGGCTTTGAGTAACCTGCTCTAGTTGAAGGTGTTCCTGCCTATGGCAGGGGGTTGGAACTAGATGACCGTTGAACCTAAACCATTCTATGATTCTACGATTTTAAGTTTTTGGGTAAACTAAAACAGGCTTATTGAAATCGTTGGCTATTGCAGTTTCATTTACCATAAGAAAGAAAACACAAAGAGCATTCTGCATTTCAGTTACTACATGTCAATTTCTTAGATTATTCAGGTCTTTATTTACTAGTTGATACTGTAAAGCAGTACTTTGTTATTAGTCTTCCTCTAACTAATTAAGGACACTGTCAATGTTGCAGCACTTCAGGGAGTTTCTGTTAAAAGAATTACGGTAAATCATAAGTTGTCTGAGAAACATGTGAGTACCCTAGTGATAAATTAACTCTTCCTTCAAAGAAGAAAATATTGATGAAATTGTGCAATCTAGGACTTTGTTTTATATAGTTCTAAAACTATATGATAATTATGTTCATTGTGTTTTTCTTTTCAGATAAAAAAGCTTGTATATGTTTATCTGATGCGTTATGCAGAAGAGCAGCAAGATCTAGCATTGTTGTCCATCAGTACTTTCCAGCGTGCTTTAAAAGTGAGTGACTACTACACAGTGTTTCCTAGAGGGTTCTGAGTGGGTATCACAGAAATTAAAATATCTGTGTAAGTGTAGTCTGGTAAACTAAAACATGTAAATGTCTGCATTATTTCAAGTTATGTCATTGACATAATTTTTTGTGCTATCTCAAACCTCATCAAGCAGCTAAGCCTGCATAAAGTAAAATTACTTCCCTAAAGAAAAGCAGCAGATTAGTGCTCTGAAATTTTCATGCCTGGCATTTAATTACTGGAATGACTTTTCTCTTTCCAAGGTAGCTTACGTATGTCAAAAGAAACCCTTGTTATTACCCTGAACCACCTATGTTCCCTTTAGTTTGTTTAAAACATCTTTGTGTACAACAGAGAATTGGAACATAAGTAAGATAGTAATTACTAAATTAAAATACTCAATGTGTTGCACATGCTACTCTTTTACTAAAAGCACTGGAGAAAAAGTGTTTTTTACTTTTAATTTCAAATTCAGATCACTCTGGGAAATAGAATTAGAGAAAGAAGATTAGGATTGCCTTTGAAGTGTTACTGTGGGGAATAGAAAATTTATTAAGTCTCTGGACTTAAATTTGGCTGTTTTTTTATATTAAGAGAAGGTGGGTTTTTGTTTGTAGTCTTCTTTTAAGGCATTCATAATTAATTTTGTCACGTCACTGATCGAGATCTTACATCTTGTTGGAAAACGTTGCAATCAGAGCACCAGGTGTGCCACTGCAGGAGCATGCCACAACACAACTCACAAGAATGCTCTGCGCTTTTCCTTACAGCTTTTTTCTCAGTGTCACGTGTACTGTCTTTACTGTCTGTGACTGCCATGAGCAGCTAGAATTCAAATGACTTTGTATCCTATGCTTTTACTTCGATATGTATACAGTGAATACTTCTCATGGCATAACTCCAAGCTAGCTGAGATGTTCAGCAACTAATGAAATCACTAAGCCTGCGAAGGAAGATCAGTGAACGTAATTAATTCTTTCTGTTCACTTTTTGTAATATTTTATTTATGGTTTTGTAATGAAGTTTATAATTTGGCTTTATGCACTGAGATTTTTTCCTTCCTATTTAGAAAGAACTTTTTAGGGTATTTTAAACTTATGTCATTGGAGACGAGCATTGCAAACTTTGATTAGAAGTTGTTTTTCTAAAATCTGTTAAGTGCTTTCATCATCCAGATACTTGCTGGATGAAGCTCAAAGGCTCATCTCAGAAGCTACTAAGATAGAGTAATTTTGAGTTTAGATTAACTGATCATTAAGTGATACCAGTCTGAAAAACTCTGTTGCCAAGTCTTAATCCTTGAGAGAAATGTTGTCTAGGAAGTGCCCTTCTGGCAGACAGCACGGTGAATTAATGCTGCTGCAATTTCAGTTTGCTATATTTTAGAGGATTTAGTACTTGATTAAGCCACACTTCTCCCATATGTCCCAAGGTCATGATTAATGGGCAAGGTTTACATAACAGTTCCTCCAAATACAGGTGTTTTGTGCTATTGCTGAATCTCTCAAGTTATATTTAGCTTAATATTCTGACATGTTCTTAAGAAAATTCATTTTGTTACAGGCTTCAGCTTGTATCATATCTTACATATCGTATGCATGGCATAAGATGGATATCTTATCAAGAACTTGAACGGCACTGACGCAACTCAGAACTGCATTTTTTTTTGAGTGTTCTTATATTTAAGTAATAAAGCTGAGCTAGGTGTGCTTATCAGAATATGTGCATTGCATTTGGATTGCAGAAAAGTCTGTTTTTATCCATCATTCCCATATTTTGCTTGGGAATGTAAAGTATGTTAATGTTTTTCTTTGCCAGATTTCCAGACTTTCACGCTGTTTCAATGTTTTCTTTCTTACTTTCTTTTACTGTTTTGGTTGTCGAAAGTTTCTTGTTTGATGTTTGGCACTTTTCCTTACTAGTGTGGCCTTAGCTTGCAAAGGCTTACTGAGAGTCAGAGAGGTTTACATATTTAAATGTGCAGTTACTAATTAGTTTAAAGACTGCAGAGATTTAATGATGTATGTCTGCACTATCCTATTTTATGTCTTCCCTTCTCTCCCACTTTTAGGATCCTAATCAGTTAATCCGTGCAAGTGCTTTAAGAGTTTTATCCAGTATCCGTGTCCCAATTATTGTTCCTATTATGATGCTTGCCATTAAGGAAGCCTCTTCTGATTTATCTCCTTATGTGAGGAAGAATGCAGCCCATGCAATCCAAAAACTGTACAGGTAAGTGATTCTGACAAATACTGAAGGGCAATTTTAAGATAGCTGTGGTATGTTTAAGACTACTGGTTGGCATCTCACATATATCAGATGCATTTCTTAAAAAGCATAAAGCGTGTGTAGACATTCCACCATTCAATTAATTTGGGTGGAATTCAGGCAAGTCACTTGTTTGCTAGAATAAAGGGGTAACTATGAAGAGATACTACAAACAAAAGATAGCAGTTTCTTTTTGTATTTTAGACCAGTTATTGTAATTTGTGTGGCAACTGTTTTGATGGGTATTCTAGAAGCAAACATTTCTGTGTTTAGCATCTTTATATTTCGTCCTGAAGGCATTTGCTGTAGTTTGCAGTACAGGTGACAAATAAACACTACCTCATAGAAATTTTATTTGTGCACATCCAAGTCTTCCTCTTTCCTCTTCAGAAATTCTAGTTGTGAAGAGCTCTTATGAAGAGATGGGTACTGGTTTACACAGGTGGAGACAGCAGTACCCCTACTTTGTCAAAACAAAGGCAAGCATTTATTCTACTATGTAGGATATTAATTTTTAATTTGCCTGTGCTCAAAAGAGGAGGGTAAGAGGTGGTAGGAGTTCCAAATCAGGTAGCATGAGGCTGCTGCAGTTCCATGCCCCTAGGCAGACTAAGCAGCAGCCAGGCTGAGCATGTATTCCTAATGGACAGAGACACAGACACACAGACAGGTGCATGAACAGCCTTATCCTGTTGCACCACTGATCAGGATGCAGGCCCACTGGTGGACCTATATATGTACAATATAATGTACAGTAATGGTGCTTGATGCTCACTCTTTACAGTAACTGGTCTTGGATTCCCAGATTCCCCAGTCACTGGCAGTGACACACAGAAGTACACAATGCTTGCGACCCCAGTGCATTTGCTGTTACAGACCCCCTCAGTCAGAAACGCATATGGGCCTATCCTTTGACTCAAACACTGTGAATCCCACGGTAGCTGGGTTTAGACACTTGGACCTACGCAGTAGCTGGCCCTTATATCCCCTCATCTCCAGTTGTGTCTCACTGGGTGGAGAGGAAGAGTAGAGAAAACAGAGACTGAGAGACACAAATGGTTACCTGCAGACCTTACAGTCTCTCCAGTAGTTGGCCTGGGTGCCCTGGTCCCTCTGGTGGTCAAAATCTCCAGTTTTCTCACTCGGAGACATACACATGTCCACTCCAGACCTATGGCTCCACTTCAATACCTGACTTCCTAAATCACCTAATCTGCCTTGTTACTCTCTAGCAATCCCACATTGACATACGTACTTGCTACGGTTGCTGCTCTTGGAGTTACATGAGTCCCTACAACGCATGGCCTGACTCCAGTTGCTGGAGCTTAGACCTCCATATCACACATCACACAGAGTAGGAACTGTCTCACCCAGGAAAACAGAGTTTAAGAAGACGACAGAACAGACTGTGATCATCAGGTGCAGAGTGTGGCCAGACAAAATTCTGAGCAACAAAGTATTTACATAAAACTAGCTCCTTTTTTCTACCTATCCGTCTGTTTTCCTATGCTTGTTTCTCTGGAAATCATCTAGTTCTCTCACTTTCCTTGCCTTTCGTTTCTCCCATAAACATCCCATAGAAAGTATTGTACGATCCCAAAATGCTCTTTCTGGCATTGCGTATTAAGTCTCATAGCTTTGTAGCTAGTAACACCCGTAAGTCTGAAAGATGCTCTGTAGAGACTCTTGTGGTCATGATAGGTTCATTTCAGGACCATAAGGCTGATGGCTTTTTCATGGCAGCTCTCTGAAGAACCTGGGTCGGGTCTCCTACCTTCTATTGATTTGCTAATTTTTATTTTTTCTTTAATGTGCTGAGAATTTTCATGTGATGGCCCTGGGAGTAATTGGGTCTTGGTATTACTGGAGTTTCCCCCACCTCTGGACTCCTCTGCGCGCAGCCAAGCCTTTTATCACATAAGCTAACAAGAGGGAATGGATTTTAAGTCCCTTCCTGCTATTTGAGTAGTTTATTTTTTTTATTAGCATCTGGTTCCAGCACACAGAAGACTTTTTGGCCTGAATTATTCTTCAAACAGAATGTTCTTTGATCTCCTGATAGTATCAAAAGTGTTTGGAGGAGTTTGGCAGTAATGGTCTGTTGGTGCCAGCAAGGCACAGCAGTATCTGTACAGCAGGCTACTCATGGAATTTTAACTTAAATTGATGCTTCCACTTATTCTCTTCATGACAAAGTTTATTTTACTAGTCTAGATTAAAGAGCTGATTGGTGACTAATGGAGAACTAATGGAACTGATGTTCTATAAAGGTTTCCTAAATGCTGTTGAGGACCTGTACATCCTTCAAAAGTTCTCTCTTTGTGCAGATATTCTAGGCATCATAATGCAACCTTTCAAACTGCAGTAGCTGCAAATTCAACCTATTCTGGACTAAAATAAGCTTCTTAGTTACTTGTGAATTGAGTTGTAACCAACAATTGTACCCTTGGTAGCAGGATTTGGGTGCTACTTATAGAAAGCATGTGAACTGTTATTGCGACACTTCCAAAAATTACTTATACAAATGTCATATCTGATAGCACTGATTTACTTCAAGAACCCAAGGGGAGAGAGTATGGTTTTCTGGATCACTTGAAGAAGCAGCAGTATTGGGAAGTGGTCAAGAGGCTATGAAATTTACCTGTCCACAGGCAGGTCAAGTTGGTGTGCCTGCAGACAGTCTCAGCAGATGTTTCAACAAGGGTCATGACTGGTAGCCCCACAATTCAGTGATACACATCATATACTGGTGGCAAGACTGTCTTTTGGACTATATGTAATGAGTGAGTAGTTTCAGAAGATTCTCTCTGAAGTGGGAATTCTGGAAGGGATGATTTTTTTATGTGAAGATCAGTCAATGGTTTATATGACAGAATCACAGAATGATATGGGGTTGGGAGGAACCTCTGGGGATCTTCTCCTCCAAGGCCCCTGCCAAAGCAGGTCCTCTGAGAACAGGTTGCACAGGAACTTGTCCAAGCAGGTTTTGAACATCTCCAGAGACTGAGAATCCACCACCTCTGTGGGCAGCCTGTTCCAGTGCTCTGCCACCCTCAAAGTGAAGAAGTTCCTCCTCATGTTTAGATGAAACTTCTTATGTACAAGTTTGTGCTCATTTCCTCTTGTCCTCTCACTTGCCACCACTGAAAATGCTCTCCTAAATCTAATTACTCCATCTTCTGTGAGCATTTGAGTAAAAAGAAGTAACTGTTTATTCTAATTGTGCCTATATGCCCCATTTGCTTTTTGGTTTCCCTGAATTCTCTACTTGTTTGATAGTCCTGTGGTTCAGTTAGTGCTCCAGTCAGACTTATGGATGGAGGTTCGATAGTCCAATCTTCTTGCATTTAGTGTCATGGTGTTTGGATGTATGTCTGACCTAGAAGAGCTTGCTCATTAGTAGTTCAATCAATCCTAACAGCAGGAAGCTTACATATCAAACAGAACAGATTTCAGGCATAGTGTGAGCAGCAACATTTGTGCCCAGTGCAATCAACTTTGCCAGGTACATTGAAGTAATTTTATCATTGAAAATGTCAGACCTCTTGCTTATTTCACTTAGAATGCATTTGAAAGCTATTAGTGTCTTCTGTCTATCAATATAAAACTCTACCTCTTATTGGCACAGGTTACCCAGAGAAGCTGTGGCTGCCCCATCCCTGGAGGTGTTCAAGGCCAGGCTGGATGGGGCTTGGAGCAACCTGGTCTGGTGGGAGGTGGCCCTGCCCATGGCAGGGGGGTTGGAACCAGATGATCTTTAAGGTCCCTTCCAACCCAAACTATTCTATGATTCTATGATTTGCACCTACTTGCAGCGACATTTGGTAAAGGACTTCTTAAAATCCTTATCAGTGATATTAATTGGTTCCATTACTAGCATTTAATAATACCAGTAATAGATTCTATTATTTCTGGTAGATACCACAATGGGAGCAGATTACTTTGAGCTCTTTAGCCTGTTCTTTTATTTTCTCTCGACGAATACTGCATTTCTTACATCAGGAAAGAGGAGGGGGAGGAATGTGAATTCATTTACTGGAACCCTTACTGAAGATTTTCTTGATTACATAATAAAATAGGTATTTTTTCAAAGCTTCTTGGTAATAAATGCTTCTTTCTTTTTAAAATTTATCCCAATTTTGAAAATTCAAAATACGTTGTATTAGAAAGACTTATGGCTCTGCAGGTTTTTGTCCTTGGCAGAAGATCTAGTAAATCTTTTTTGACAAAAATTGAAGTTGGAAAAAAAAGTAATTGTAAAAGTACTTATCGAACAATGTGCTGTTGCTTTGTTTATGCTGATGGTACCTTCTAACAAAGTTGTGTTATCCATTGAAACGTGTTCTTGTATTGCTAAATGTTAGAGCCTTAGCAAAGTAGTATGCAGCTCGATACTCACTTTGTGACTCTGTAGCTGGGAAGGATATACTGTGCATTAAGGCAGTTCATCACTCAGCATTAAAACTGAAATGTACAATAATGGCCATATACTTCCTTACTTATCTGTAATTATATCCGTGTTGAAATTACTTTTCAAAGGCATAGAACTACACATCTGTATGGCTCTTTGTACCTGCTTCTCTTTGTTTTTTCTTCTGCTTTGGCTTTGAAGTCTTCCATGCTTTATAGATCAGCAGCTAGAATGAAAAGTTGGTACGTACCTATGGAAGATGCAAGCTTGACCGTAATAATTCTGGCAAATTTTTCTCTGCTCCTTCAATGTGAAGCTCAATCAAGTTCTCTGTAGTGGGTTGGCCTGTCTTAATGTTTCTTAAATCCTAAAATTTTTATGAGTTTAAGTATTAAGGTTCTTATAAAACATATAAAAGTAGTAACATAAAATTAATCTTTATAATTTAATTTTATACTCCTTCAATTCAGTCCGGTATTCCATTATTAACTTTATTTTCAGTTAAGTTCTTTTACAGTCACTTCTTTGGAATACTTGATTTTTCTGGAAGTGGTTTCTTCAATGCTCTTGGTTCCTGGCTTGTGTCTAAAGGTGAACAAACTTAACATCTTTACATTTCAGATATGTCTGACCAAATGAGTAATAACAATTTCTATTTTTTTCTTCTAGTCTTGATCCTGAGCAAAAAGAAATGTTAATTGAAGTGATAGAAAAGCTTTTGAAGGACAGAAGTACGGTAAGAAATATTATGCTATTACATATGCACATATTTTTGAAGAGCTTACTCCTGAAACTGTTATTCCTCAATACATGATATACTTTCCTAATCCTTGCTGATGTGATTTACTATGGTTTTACATAGAAGTATCATCTTGTATTTATGCATTATATTATGACTGTGATAGTGACCATCTCATTTAATAAAGCTCGTAATTGTACTTGCATCATGGGTATTCATCATCTAACTTGTTAGCATCTTTTTATGTATGCTCCCTTAAACTTAATTTTGAAAATGAAAGTTATATAATTACATGAATGAGTTTACAAGTGTCTATGTATAAACACTTTTTCACTGGGAAATTAGATAGGTTGTTTCAATTTGTTTGTGATAGTGTAAGAATAAATTACTTCTGTATGATGCACAGTATGCCTGTTGAAGTCAGTCTGCCTTGTGTGCACAACTGTTAAACAATTACACTTGCTGTATGCTTGTTTGTTCTTGCAAATACCTCCACTTCCAGTCTGGTAAGGGAAACAAATATCCTGGGACAATTTCTGTAAAATTAACACTCCTGTTTTCCTGCCCTATACAGGCACAGGTTTTCTGTATGAACTCCTGGATATCTCAAAATGCTCACATGCTTTATTTTTCTCCCTGCACCTTAGAAATAAGTTTCACAAGTCTAAGCCAGAAAGGTAATTAAGCAAGGAGTCTTCAAATGGAAAAAAGAGTTGTAGAGTAAAACATTCTCTTTATGTTCAGATAACTAATTTAGTGAACGTAATCCTTTTTTGAGTAAATTAAAGTATTACTAGGTATCAGATAGTGTGTTGGTCTATCTCCTATTTGCCAAGAGTTTTTGTAAGACAGCAACATCATCTGTTGCTCTAGCACAGTCCAGGTGTTCAGGAGGTAAATGGTGCCGCTCTGTAAAAGACATCTTGCAACTTCCACTGAAGGGTTACTGAAGGAGAGTGTCTGAGCTTAATGGCTCAGCAGACAGTAAATCAGCTAGTTAGTTCTCCTGACTGCATCTATGCTTGACCTGTACTCATTTGTCAGAGGCCTTTGTGCTTCTGTGGAGTTGCCCCCCAGTGGTTCTTTGTGTATTTTCTTTTCGTGGTTCATCTCTTGGTGTGCATGCAATCTGTGAAAGTGAGATTAGATTCTTTATACCTGTGGAGGCATAAAGGACTGAGAAGCCATCTTTGTTTCTTTTAGCTGCT
Organism: Nycticryphes semicollaris; assembly: GCA_013400055.1. Classification (NCBI taxonomy): domain Eukaryota; kingdom Metazoa; phylum Chordata; class Aves; order Charadriiformes; family Rostratulidae; genus Nycticryphes; species Nycticryphes semicollaris. Next base: position 298,771 of record VXBJ01004996.1, read on the forward strand.
GATGGCAGAAAAATAAAATCCATGAGTTTTCACTCTGTTTCCTAGTTCTTATTGCTTATGGTAAATGGCAAGCTATGCAATAACTAGTAATGTACACATTTACTTTAACAAAATACTAGAGAAAAAAGTGTGGCATAAGTTTGGATCTTCTTTTTCCCCAGCACACTGATCTTGGCACATGGAGTTACTTAAGAGGGGACTATTGCTCGTTGCTTAGTATGTGCTGCAATTCTGCTGCTTCTCTGACATTGAAAAATGGACACATGAAGATACCAGCTGAAGCAATATACAGCGTTATGAAATGTTGTCAGCACATTCAGGAAGCTAAGAATGATTGTCTAGAACCGGGTCTTCTGGACCTGTTTGGAGACATAATATGGTTAGCTGCTGCAACTGTTTCTTCCCTCTGATTCCTCTTGGTCTGTTCCATAGGAAGATCTGAATTCAGCCTGGGCTGAGACATCAGCTTCAGTTTTACTTTTTCAGGGTGTGATATGAAGAATTATTACGCCAAAAAGGAACCGTACAAATATTTTTCCAGGACTCTGAATCAAAGCCAAGTATTAATATGTGCTCTTTCATCCCAGACGCCACAGCTTTTTGTGTTATAAAATGGATCAGTCTGTCTTTAATCCTTGATAGCTTTCTGAAGACCAATCTAGTATGGGAAGCTTCACCTTAAGTACCTATGTTTTGTCATGTTCCACTGAATGTGCCCAGAAAGCCTCCACATTTACTAACAGAAAGCACATAGTGCACAAGTATTTTATTAGCAGGTAATCCCAATCTGAATAAGTTTAATATATGTCTATAATTGGAGAATGTAGCAATTTGCTTAGAGTGGAGGAAACAGAGTCCCACTTGTAGCTACTTTTATCTTTTAAAATTGGAGGAGATGCAGCTGATTATGGGTGGTGGTCCTTATGTACAGGTGTGTCCCTATGTAGCCTTACATTGGTTACTTAAGTCTTATTTAAACTCCTCTTGGGAATTTTCTCTTAATTTGAACTGCCTTTTTGTATTCTCCAAGGGAAGCTGAATTTCATACAATTAGTATAATCAAAAAGAGTTCTTCTACATATGTAAACAAAAAAGCTTTTTGGAAAATATTTTGCCATCTGTGAAGAAAGTTAGGTTGGGTTTGTTGTCACTGGAACTGTAGAAATTAGTCTGAGCTGTGGAACAACAGCATTTTATCATAGCCTTATGAAGTGCATGTGTTTGATTAGTGGTATTCCTCAGGTTTTTGCAGCTTCTGTTGCCTGTTTGACAATCAGGTGGCCTGAAATTCATAGGCTGATAGTGTGGAACTTGGACCACAAGTGTTCACTTGGTAGTAATCTTTGGATTTCTTTAATTTAAATGCACAGAAGCTGTTCCCTTACATCAACATTAGTTGTCACCTCGTGATAGTTATAATCTAATGTTGGCAGATCAGTTTATTGGGAAAGTGATGGTGTTTTCACTAAATAGTGTCTTTACCAGAGAGGGAGAATGTTAGTGACTTTGGGAATTGTTGAACATCAGTGGTTGTCCACCTTCTTCCCTTGATGGAAATGTCAGGTTACTTTTGGCATTTCTGTGTACTTAAGGGTTGATAACCCTCAGACAAATCATAATGTGATACATAAAAAGTTTTCGTGGGAAGATCCACCATGTGATTTTTTTGGTGTAGTTTTGTTGTTGTTGTTGTTACTCATTTGTTTTAGACATTTTAGAGATGCTTGAGACGTTAATACAGTTTTTTTACTTAGAATTTGTTTTCTTTAACTATTTGTCTTTAAGCAATGTTTTTGAAACTTACTGACATAACCTCTACATTGAAGTGAGACAGAATAGCTACCTATCAGATCCTTCTAAATTTATGTAAACTGGGAAAATTTTTTTCAGAGAGAACATGCTATTGTGGATTATTGATGCAGTTTGTTGCACAGAAAAGTCACAATGTACTTAAAACAGTCAGAGTCATTGTACATTTGAAATAGCAAGAAACTGTCTGGATGGGAATTTTACTTCAGTAAAATTAAGCCATTTTATCAGACTGCACAAAGTGTGTTCATTTTTTAGGTCTCAATCAGTAGTAAATTTTAATATAAGCTGAAGTAAGCAGAACTTAAAATAAGATGAGGTCTAACCTTAACCCAGCGCTTCATTAAAATTTCTGTGAGATAAATGAAAGATCACTATGCTCCTTAAGTGACTTAAAACAAAGATTCAATTAAAAGCCAAGCTCTCAGTTAATCTAAGATGCAAAATTCTCAAATGCAAACCGTTGTTACTGTACCCTGAAGGGTAACTAACTGGGAATTAGAGTGTGTCATCAAAGCTGTGATCTTCTGCGAGGTTATTTTAATTTTTAAACAGATAAGATGTCAACAAATATTTTTATTATAGGAAATCAAGAAACTGCTAGTTATGTCTTTACTCTGGTTTTCAGAAAAGAGTACCTCAGACTTTGATAAGCAGGTACAAGGGCATGAATGCCTGCTCCTTTTATTTTTCTAGTAATTCTAGATAATTGAACAATTAACATGATTTTATGTAGAAAGGAAGATAAGAGCCTGTGTGTATTTTATGCTAAAATGATTTTCTCAGAAAGTAAAATAGCTAGTCACATAGTCATGTGTGAAGGAATAATTGGGTGTTTGAGAGGAAACTAGTTTCCTTTTTCTTTTTAGTTGATTCTGTATCAGTTCACTCCAATTCTGTTTTTTCCATTCACTTAACAAGCCTAATGATCTAGCTCTGGGGCATAGGGTTTAAGGCAGGACTCCCCTGGTTTGGGATTGGGGAGAGAATCAGAAAAGTGGGAAAATTCATAGATTGAGATAAAGACAGTTTAATGGGTAAAGCAAAAGCTGCACATGCAAGCAAAGCCAAACAAGGAATTCATTCACTGCTTTCTGTGGGCAGGCAGGTGTTCAGCCATCCCTTGGAAAGCAGGGCTTCATCACATGGAATGGTTATTTGGGAAGACAGACGCCACCACTCTGAACCCTCCCCTCCTTCCTTCTGTCCCCAGCTTTATATACTGAGCATGGCACAAGATACGGAATATCGCTGTGATCAGTTGGGATCAGTTGTCCCAGCTCTATAGCCTCCCAACTCTTTGTGCACCCCCAGCCTGCTCACTGGCAGGGCTGTGTGAGAAACCAAAAAGGCCTTGACTGCCCAGCAACAACAAACAGCAGTGCACTGTCAAAAATATTTTGCATCCCAAATCCAAAGCATAGACCTATACTAGCTGCTAATAAAAAAAGTTAACTCTATCTCAACTGAAANCAAGATACGGAATATCGCTGTGATCAGTTGGGATCAGTTGTCCCAGCTCTATAGCCTCCCAACTCTTTGTGCACCCCCAGCCTGCTCACTGGCAGGGCTGTGTGAGAAACCAAAAAGGCCTTGACTGCCCAGCAACAACAAACAGCAGTGCACTGTCAAAAATATTTTGCATCCCAAATCCAAAGCATAGACCTATACTAGCTGCTAATAAAAAAAGTTAACTCTATCTCAACTGAAACCATGACAATTGCTTTTGCCATAATGTGAAGGACTGTAGAACTGCATTGTGTTTGTAGATTGTGTATGTTACAAACCTGATTATATAAGCAACAATAAAAATAAAGTTCATTAATGATAGCCGA